>JAHKKF010500905.1:0-20805 GCA_019740295.1 Labeo calbasu
GAGAGAAATATGCACAGGTCAAGCATCATTTGCAAGCCAAAAAGCTCTAAACAAATATGTGGGTAGATTTTGATGTAAGAGGACAACAGATGGACTTTTCACTGGAGGAAGCGTTAGCGTTATTATAGATTATGGACTGTTATTTTGACATTGAAGTTAAAACAGCTTAATAATGGATTTGTTTCTTACAAACACAGCTTTTGGCTTTACAAGATGTTAATTGATGGACTGGAGTTGTGTGGATTACTCGTGGATTATTGTGATATTTTTATCAGCTGTTCGGACTCTAATTCTGATGGCACCCATTCACTGCAGAGGATCCATTGGCGAGCAAGTTATATAATGTTACATTTCTCCAAATCTGTTCCCATTACGAAACAAACTTATCTGCATCTTGGACGGCCTGAGAGTGAGTACACTTACAGCAAATTTTCATTTTTGGTGAACTATTCCCTTAATGTATCTTTAAACAGATACTCACAAATAATGTAAGAAGAATAAGATTCCATGGAAACTGCCTCCTGTAATACAGAGAGATGCCACTATTATATTATGTTTACCTAATTATTATTATATATTTTTTAATATAGAGGTTAGAGTATAATGAGCACATAACCACAACTACAATTTATCAACAGTTTATTGACTTACCTCAAATCACCGCAGCAAGCCAATGAGATATATGTGACTAGGAACAGAAGACTGCAAAACACAAACACAGTATGGAGTTAAAGATACAGTTAGTATGCTATAAAATATATGCCCAACTGATTAACATTTTAAAGCATTTATGGTAATAAACATTTTGATTACTGATTAAACAGTAGTATTACATACTTGGACATGGAGTATAAAACAGGATGTGTTTGAATGTATATCCTCACTGGAGTGCTAAAGCAGAAAGAAAGGTCAAAATATAATATGCTTACATATAATTAATACATTACATTAACTACTGTTCAAAAGTTTGGGGACAAAAAGATTTTTTAATATTTTTGAAAGAAGTCTCTTATGCCCATGGTCAAAACTTCAGTAAAAACATAAATATTCTTACTATTTAAAACAGCTGTGCTCTATTTTTCTATCACTCCAGTATTCAGTGTCACATGATCCTTTAGAAATCATTCTAATAATGATTCTAAATCATTCTAATGATTTGCAGCTCAATAAACATTTCTTATTATCAATTTTGACAACAGTTTTACTGCTTCATATTTTTGTAAAAATCTGATATTTTTTTCATGTTTTTTTTTAGAATAAAAAGTTCAAAAGCACAACATTTTTTAAAAAATAGAAATCAAACGATAACATTATAAATGTCTTTAGTGTCACTTTTAAACAACTTGCAACATTGCAAAATAACAATCAAATAAAATAAAATAAATGATAAAAAGTAAATCTTACTGTCTCAAACTTTTGATAGTGTAATTGACTCAGTGATGAGACATTGTCATATATTATTAATATGCCATCAAGATCTGTAGATCAAAAACCAGTTACTTACTAGAATGTAAAGAGAGCAATGACTGCTACTGTTGAAAAGAGCTGCAGCATCAGAATTGAATAAACCTGCAAGAATATGATAAAAGAAAGATAATTATTTTTTACAGACATTTTGATTTTATAGTCCTCTATGCTTTAAATTATTAAGTTTAAATATTTAAGTTGCTACCTTTCGTATAAAAACTCGTCTAATAAACATGTCATCCCAGGAAAAATTTCCATCACCATAGTAGTAACCAGGGCATCCTGCGAAGAGGTAATAAAATAAAATAAAATTAGGACAAGAAAATATTACATATCTTACGAAAGGCAGAATGTTAGTGCTAATTAATGAATTAATAAACAGCTATACCTGCATTTGCCTCTTCATAACTTGGAGGCATGTTTCCTTCAACAGTTTGGACTGTTGGTGCAACCTGGGAATTCAAACATATTGAAAAAATACTAAGGGCATCTAACAGAAGCTATCAGTGCTGCCAAATAATAACATGAAATAATCATTTAATTCACTTTATGAATGGTTAGAAAATACATTAATTTAATAATATAATATAATATTAATATAAAAATAATATAATGACTTGTGTAATTTGTCCGTTTTTGCAAGAAAGAAATCTCATATAAAATGCTGGTATAACTTCAGTGTTGTTTATAAACCATCAGATATAGATGTATGATGTCTTACTAAAAAAAGAAAAATTTAGATTTAATGCATGATTGCAGGATCTAAGATTTAAATATGTTTTAGTTAATGTATGAATAAAACAGATTTTATGGCTCTGTAAAAAAGGAAACTTGATCTATAAATAGTCAGAATAATCTCCTTATAGAAATATCCCATGTAGAAGACGTGTCTTCTGAGGTTTTACTACACCGCTTCTGGATTGCTGTTCTATGAACATGAAATCTTTTGTTTAGTTTTTATGACACTAAATGTAAAACCATTATTTTACATACTGATATCATATCTTACAATAATTCACTTCTGCTATATACTGTTTGAAAAAAAAGTCTCCTGCATTTCTATTCTATTCTATTCACTGTAAAGAATATTGCTGCGATTACTTATCACATCTTAAAATTAAACATTATAGAATAAGTAATAATGTGTTGTTTCAACTTGAAGCATGTTCATGCTAGACTTTAGAAAAGTAGACGTTCAGTTAATTTTAGTTTACTTGCTTTTCATATTTAAGTTATCTTAACATATTGAGACAAAGTTGATATAATCACAGCAGCATTTTTTTACATTGTTCTGTTCGACTGAATTGATGTAATTGATAAAATGATACCTTACCTTTTTCTGTGTCATTTTATTTGTTTATTTATTTATTCCCACTGCAGTGTTGCTGACAGATGATCTGATGTGGGCAAGCGGAGCAGTTTTAGTCCTTTGTTCTGGATGTGGGTCAGTCTGTGCTTCATGTGTGCTGTAGTGGAGATTTACTCCAGTCTTTTATAGTGTCTATTCAGGCTAATCCCTCTTACATTCCCATCAGACCCTCCTCCACACAAGGCTTTAGGAGTTCATTCTAGCAATGTCTCAGTGCTGGATGGCATGATGGGATTGAACGGGAAAATACTACCTTCAACACAGATGATGGGCTTTTACTTGATCTGTGATGCAACCTTTTCATTAGAAAACAGTTGCTATATTTAGAGTTATGTGGAATAAAGAAGCACATTAAGATGGATAAACAAGGCCTAAAGGATAAAGGTGATGCTACATAAGTACATACAAAAATGACTTTATACTAGAGGAAAGTGTGTGAGGTTGGTAATGAACACATACATATAATAAGTACAGTACATCATACAGTACATCAGAGTTTCATATAAAATGCAATTAAATAAAAATAATAACAACAACCACACAAATACTGACACCGATGGAGCTCTAGCACTGTTGTAACAATCTGTGTGTTCTAAGGGTCACTTTACAAATGTGTGCTTTTTAAAATGTAACAACAAAACATTTATGATTGTGGTTGATATAACTTGGGGAGACAACTTCACTTCTTGTTTAATAAAATAGTATTAATAGTCAAGACAGTCATACTTTATATTAAGGTCCAACTCTCGCTATGAACAAACTATTACTGCAAGAATTCCACTTCCAGAACAACAATTCACAAATAATTTACTCATCCCCTTGTCATCCAAGATCTTCATGTATTTCTGTCTTCAGTCGTGATGAAATTATGGTTTTTGAGGAAAGCATTTCAGGATTTTTCTCCATATAATGGACTTCATTGGTGCCCCGATTTTGAACTTCCAAAATGTAGGTTAAATGCAGCTTCAATGCGCTCTAAATGATCCCAGCCGAGGAAGAAGGGTCTTATCTAGTGAAACGATCAGTCATTTTTTTTTATACTTTTTAAGCACAAAGCTCGTGTAGCACAGGCTCTGGGATGCGTGTTCATGACGCTACTTACTATTGAATCACGTCCAAAGGTCACCCGGAACTAAAGACCCAGTGTTTACAAGCAAATGCTCAAAGACTAAGAAAGTGCAAGTAAGTTTGTAAACGCTGTTTACAAACAAAAAGGTACAACGATGTCCTCCTCTCAAGTTGTAGGAGAAAATTAGATAGAGTTTTTTGCCATACTCAGTACACAGACGATGAACGTGATTCATAGTAGTGATGGGAAGTTTCGATCATTTTACCGAATCGGACCTTTGAGTCTCGTTCAGCAAAATGAACAAATCTTTTTTCCAGTCATTTCGTTCATTTTAGCAAAATATAATTAAAATATTACGTGTTACTTCCCTAACACATCTACTGCTTACACAAACGTTGATCACGCTACAAACAAGACAAAACTATAATGCTATAAGAAACAGAAAAGATTCATTAATTGTTTACCTGGGTCTTTAGTCTATGATTAGCTCACCTCACTTCTTATCTGACAAGTTTTAGTGTTTGAGTCATTCATTCATCACGAGACAGCCCTATAAGATGAACTAATTCCAGTACAGAACCTAATAGAATGTTGCGCATGCGCGATTGAATGAATCACTCCCCGATTCGACTCGTTCTTCCCGAGTCACATTGAAGATTCGTATAAAATGAAAGAATCGTTCAAGAACAACACATTACTAATTCGTAGCATCATGGACGCGGATCCCAGAGCCTGTGCTACACGAGCTTTTGTGCTTTTTTTTCCGAAAAATATGAGCGATCGTTTCACTAGATAAGACCCTTCTTCTTTGGCTGGGATCATTTAGAGCCCGTTGAAGCTGCATTTAAACTGCATTTTGGAAGTTCAAAATCGGGGTACCAATGAAGTTCGTTATGTGGAGAAAAAAACTGAAATGCTTTTCTCAAAAACCATAATTTCTTCACGACTGAAGACAGAAAGACATGAACAACTTGGATGACAAGGGGGTGAGTAAATTATTTGTAAATTGTTGCTCTGGACGTGGAGTTCTCCTTTAACTATGACTTTTGCCTCAATAAACTACTAATTTGCTGCTTATTAGGAGTTGGAATTAGGGATGGTCATACAGAATATGTGCTTTATAAGTACTAATAAATAGCCAAAATGCTATGAATAGGCATGCTAATAAGCAACTGTGAGAATAGTGAGAATTGTTCCTTATACTAAATTGTTACCGTACATTAGAACATTAGACATTAGAAGTTAGAGAGCTTCTTAAGACCCTCAAACCCTCAAGACAGACCCTCAAAACCTCAATTTGAGTCTACTTCACACTTCAGGGAGCTCCATATACCACAATGCAACACGATTATGACATCACCGCAGATCGTGTTTAATTTAGGGTAGACCGGGTACAGTTGGTGCAGGGGTACATTTGAAACACCTTAAATAACTTAAGTGCACAACAAGTCTGATCTGTGAAATTTACTTTGCATATGCGTATTAGCGCCCTCTTTAATCATGGGCAATTTGAAGTTCATGCGGTTTTTTTTCTAAGGTAGGTTTTTCCCTTACACACTGAATAGCTTGTCATGCTTGCATGACTATTGAAGTTAACTTACATTTTTCTAAACCTTAATCTGTGCTCTAAAAACTGACTCTCATGCAAGGTCACTGTAAAATCTAGAGAAATGTTCGAGGTGGTCAGCAGGGTACAGTTGAGGCACAATGTATCATTTATTTATAATGTTTATTAGGTTATTGTTTGCATTTGAACTGTTTGCTGTTTGCAATTGTTTACTGCTTTACTGTTTACTGTTACTTAACTTTTTAACTGTTACTATTAATATTATGAACTGAAATTAAATATTTTATCGCTGTTTGCCATTACTGTACAAAGTTTTACAAACGAACTACTTTTAACTAAACAAATAATCAAATAAAATACTGCATGGAAATAAAAACTGTTGAATTCTCATGTTTAAAGGTATTTTACATTTGCAATGAATTGGTTAGGCAGCTTTACAGCATTACGGATGGGCGTCTCAACTGTACTCAGGTACAGTTGGAACAAAAAAACTTCTTGTGTTTATGAGCTAATTGTGGCAAATATGACCTACTTATGGATGTTAATAATTATAATTATAAATTATAATTATATTTTAGTAGACAAGTAAAGGTAATGTCATATGAAAAATCCTTTTTTTTTTCAGTCTCTAGTTGCAATGGAAAAAACAAAAAGTGTACCAACTGTACCCCGTCTACCCTACCCCTACCCCAAATAATTTATACATGTATAAATGATTCTTTTTTAAATATTTAAAACGCCACATAGTTATATACATCTAAATTGCTAGCACATAAAATTGTCCCCTTTCTCATGGAATTTTTTTTTTTTTTGAGTGTATGTTGCATTTTAACATTTTCGCTGTTTTGCGGTTCACGATAAAAGCAATTACATAGCCAATTTATGTGACCATATGTGAACAATAATAAGGTATAAGCACATCAACAGTGTTCTGTGGGCTATTGACAGTGTAATATTATTGATCATTTAAAATTAATAATATTTATTAGAGGGAATGTTTTGCCTGTTAGCAGGTTGTGGGTCAAAAGACAACTTTTGAAACAATGACTTCATCGCTTTCATAAGGCTGCTTTTGTAATGACTCGCCAGTGCTTATGAGCTATGTGCTAAGAAAGTTAAAGGTTTAAAGGTTTATTTCTAAAGTGCCTAGAAGCTTCCAAGTCAGTGGGGCTACCTATAATACGATTTGTGTGGATTTATACTATGTGACCTAGAGCAGTGTTTCTCAACGCTGGTCCTGGATGCCCCCAAACACTGCACATTTTCTGTGTCTCCCTAATCAAACACACCTGATTCAACTCATCAGCTCATTAAAAGAAATTCCAGGACTGTAAATGGGTGGGGGTGGGGGGAGGATGGGGTGACCAGGCTCAGGGTTGAGAGAGGGAAGGAAAGATCTCAGAGAAACTCTCATTTAGGTATTTTTCTGTTTTTTATTTTTTAAAAGATCTTCTTAGCTAACATACTGGTTTTTTTTTTTCAGTATAAAAATCTCTTCCCTTTGTTATGGCCTGGTATCAATCCAATAGTAGCCTAATAACTTTTGCTTTGACAAGCACAGGGTTTTATTTTACTGTGTTTAAGGTTAGGGTTAGGGTTAGGTCCTGACAAAGCACAACTATAAGCCTTCCTCTAAGGTTTCAAAAGTTTCAGCTCATTGACAGCATGTTCTCTCTGCTCTGAGGGGAGACGAGGTGAATTGCTTTTCAAACAGCTGATGCTCTGTGTAGAGAGCCTTACGTAACTTCAGTGCTATTATCCAAGCATTAGCGTATTCATAATATTCCCAGCAACTACAACTAAACAGGGATTAATTTCACATTAGCCTTCAACAAGAGTTAGCAGCACTGAAAGTCAGTGACAAAGTTATATATTTATTTATTTATTTGGGTAACTGTATATTTGATCTTGTTATTGTTGGATTTTAACTTGAAGTCTATATTGGCTGGACAAGAAACTGTAAAGAATGTATTATAAAATCATTTTTAAGGCTTTATTAAAACTAATGTCTCTAATGCTCCTGTTCGTGTAAATGTAATATGACACAGGAACCTCAAGAGGGCGCACTTACTCTATGTAATTTCAAATAAAATGTATTGCTTTTATTCACAGAATAATTTTTTAGAATAGTACATAGGAACGGGACTGTAAAATAAAGTACTACTAAAAATAGCTTAATTAATAATTTTAAGCACTTCACAAACTATTTATGTTATGCTATTATTCATTAACTCCTAATTACTGTCTGTGAAGGTCATATACTTGGTCTTTGTTTGTTGTGTTCACTTCTACTTTTTCTTCTAGTTATTTACATCTTAACATTTATTAATTATTTGTTCAAGTTTTTGCAGTACCCAATTTAAAGATGAGACTTTTCATCGTCTGTAAATGTTTATAAACATTTACTAATCATTTATTATTATCTTTATGAGCACTGGACGTTTAGCTGTTGTAACAATGTTTGCTTAAAGAGTGGTTAGTTAAATTTAGCTTAATGCTCAGTTAAAATATAACACACATTGTTATTTGGGTGCAAAACGTTTTATTACCTCAACACTTATATTATTCCTATCAACAGGAGAAAAAATGCTTAGTAGTTTACCAAAACAATGTTATATATACAAATTGAATGGGTGTTCCCATTAGTAATCAAGCTGACGCCTATACACTGCTGACACCTTAACCAACCCTTAAACCTACCCATGCCACCTCAATAACAGTAAAAGTATTTTGCATTAACAAAAGCTTTTAATCAGTGTATAACATCCATTAAAATAATTTGCAGACTTTTAATAAGTGCGTAATCAAATGAATCAAAGTTAAGCGACATTTTTCAGCAATTCATATAAAATAATGATCTGTTAGGTAACATTTAATAAGTTAATTATTAAAACATTATTTAACATTATCTTATATTTCTAGTTATCTGAATACATATTAACTAATGATTCATTGAGTAGGCTATTATATAATGTTTTTTTATGTTTTATTAATTAGTGTTTAACAAAAGTTAATATATATATATATATATATATATATATATATATATATTGCATAGTTCTGACAACCTCGACTCATTTATATACTCTTTTATTTGATGAATTTTCAGTTTCAAAACTACAGCATTTTGTTTCACTACTTGCTTGGCTTTCAAGTCGCAATGATTTTTAACTGGATAAGAAACTGTAAAAGGTATAGTGCAAAATCATATTTTTAGGCTTTATTTAAACTAATGACAATGTTACTGTTCATTTAAATGTAATGTGACACAGTAACCTCAAGAGGGCGCCTTTACTGTACACAATTCCATTGCTATCAAACATTATTGGTTTCTATGTATGCGTTGTTGTAAATATCTCTAAAATAGCTCTGGACTCATATAATTATTCATCATTTCTATATTTCTTAAGGATCATGTGTCTCTGGCAAGATAGTCAGAGGAAGGAGTTGCAAACATAATACCACATGAGAGTAATGTTATCTTTTAATTTCATCTTTTTTTTTGCTTATTATTCTGTGCTACAATATAATGGCATAGTGATTTAGTCCTCAATTTGAGGAAACTAAAGATTCCCATTCGTGGTTGGACCCCTGGAGCCATTATTTAAATGAAGGTGAAAATCTTGGCATATATCATACATCAGCTCCATAAGCATGCTGGTGCCATTTGCTTGTTGCTAGGATACCATTGTGCACCATCAGCATTCTGTGTGCAAAGGAACGTGCAGTGCTCTGGACACAATTTATACATGTATATAAAATACTCAGCCTTGCAAAACTTGAAAGGTAAGTTTTATTATCACATAATCTCTATGTAAAAAGATAAACATAATACATTTACCAAATATACATTTAGATGCACATGAAATAAATGAACTGAATTTGTGTAGACATGGCAAAGTCCACTTTGCTGCTAACCCACCCTCTGATACAAAAGACACTCTCTCAGAAAATTATGAACTGCAAAGGGTAGAATAAATCATATCCATGCAGAGCTCTAAATACAAGTTCAGCCGCCCTTTCTTCATTAAACGACTCATTGTCCCTGGTACTGTCATGATATTACCATACAAGAATACATACTACAGTATTATACAGTTATAAGAAACTATCATATATTTCAATTATAATACATGTTTTTTTTTACAACCAAGGTTTTGACTGCCTAAGCAATAAACAATATTTATAAAGGTCCACAAAGAGATACAAGAATGTGTTAAATGAAATTAATGAATTGTGCAATTGAATTTAAATAGCTGATGATGCAATATGAGAAGTTTATCTGAAAATTTGTACAATGTTTTGAACAACATGATGATAAATGCATAGCATCCGGAGTGAGAAAATTACTTATAACATTCCAAAACTTTATACCGACACTGATCTTGACACTGAAAAACACTGTTTACAAAACAGCATTGTTTAAAAACATCCACTACCTCATGATCTTGTCAACCGTCTTTGTAGAAAGAAAAATCTATACCATCTTCCTCTGTTTTTAGTTTTTGTTGAAAACACTCCTGAAAAGTCCAAATGTCCAGCATCTGCTCCGTACTTCTGTACTTCTTATATTACACTGGAAAAGTTCAATGTCTTTTTTTTTCTTGTGGTGGAGCAAGTCTGAGGTGTCTGTGTAAGTGCTAGTCAAAAATCAGATGTTTGTCCTGAATTATGCATGGCTTATTTGTACAAGAGCACCCTGAATCTATGTTTCGACCCCTTATTATCAACGTGTAGACTCTGGTAATTGTCTCTTTTTGTTCTTAGGGGTCAATATGGAAGGCGAGGAGTTTCTCGGAGTGCTGGTTGTTGAGGGTACGGAGGTCAGGCAGACGTAGCAGGAGTTTGGGGAAGAGTGAGCTGTCTTCTGGTCTTCGGCGAGTGATGAGAGCGCGAAGAGCGCCGATCAAATCCTCTTGGAGCTGCTCTACGGCTCCCACATCTGAGATACCTGAACGATCTGATATAGAGGAAGGTAATGATGAGTAACAGGGACACTGCCTCTTTGTACAAATACTGTCTACACAAGCAACTACCTAATTGTTGGAAATCCAAAGTACCTGCAGAAACCAGCACCACAGCCATGAAGAGGGCCATCTCATCTGCCTCCAGACCCATGTTCCCCAGCTTCTCACTGAACTCAAACATGGCGTCCAGAAGGCCACCCATCCCTAGCACTCGTAGTGATGCCAACGGGTAGGTCTGACCATTTAGGAATGTTACAGTACGTTCCTTGGCATTAAACAGCGAGCAGAACCTCACCATTAGAACCTGCAATTAACCAAAGTAAGCGTTAGAAAAATAACATTAAATAAATGTTCAAGACTCAACCATGTAATCTACATCACAATAACTCTCAAAGACATTGTTCACTGCAATATAAGCACTATAAATTTTGCTTTCAGACTTTAGTTATTGAATGTTGATAAAGAAAACAAATTTGTTATGACACTGATTTAGAGTCTTGTACAGTCTGTAAATATTCATCCATAACAAAACCACAAACTTTTTACAGAACTCCTTGGGAAATTCAAATCATGTACGAATTGTTATTTTAAGTAAAATCTTTTCAATTAATCAGTTGAAGCAGTCAAACGAGTCAGACTTTCCATCACTGTCTTGTTGTGATAGAGACCCCATATTGGGTTATGAAGGTTAATTCTCAATTTGTTTGTTCAGTCTTCAGGCTAGGACATTCTAATTGGAACTGATCTGAGGACAGACTTGAACGTTTCTCACCTGAAAGGTTCCTGCCTTCAGCAGCATGACCTGATCATGTTGACTCAACGCCTGAAACCCTGGAATGCTCTTGGCAAATTCAACCACTTCTTTAACAGCTGGAGTGAAGCACTGGGAGAAACTCTCCCAGACCTGTTGACTGGAGTGACTGGCTGGGGAGACGGGGCATGCATTGAGAGGACATGCCTGGAGAAACACAGAAAGAGAGCATTCGTCACATAAACTATAGTTACACAAAACAGTAAACCAAGACCTGCAACAAATCATATTCCAACATATAAACATACCAGAACTTTAGCACCAGGGCTCAGTCTCCAAGGACAAGACGTCTGAGTGGAATAATTGTTGTGCTTTGACGGATAGCTTTGAGAAGGCGTAGTTCCCTGGCTGGGACTATGGGGACTTGAGGACTGTGGGAAGTTATAGTGACTGTTGTCCATAACATGGGTTGTCGGTTTGTTGTTGTGGTTGGTGACCGGACATCTGGACTGGGGTAGACAGCTTGTTGTGGAATGGATGGAATGTTCTTGGGGTGAGATGTTTGGGTGAGGGTGAGACTGGCTGTAGCCAGATTCTTGTATTGGATTATGACGGAAGGAAGAAGGATTGTTTTTACTGATGTTGTCATCATTAACCTTCACTAACAACTTCTCTCCATTCACAAAGATATTGCGATAAGCTTGAGAGATAACACCAATGGCCTCCTCTGACTGGCCATCTTCAGGGCTGGTAGTGGTCTCGGTGGGTGTATTACAGTTGATGTCCATGGACGCTGATTCATTAAGGCTGTTCATGTAACTCTGCATTTCCTCCAGTAGGCGTTGTTTCTCGCGTTTCGGAATGCGCCCAAATCGCACAGCTGGAAGAAAAGGGGGTATAAATGTTACTATATAGAAGAGTGATATAATAATGTGTACATTAAAAAGGTTTCCATCATCTTACAGCTTTACAGTAATGCAGTGTGGTATGCTGTTGACTTGATAAAACCTTAACTGCTTTATTGATTAATAAAATGGACATTAAAAACTTCCTGTAGCCCAGACAGGGTGCAGTTGTGGCCTAAAGGTTAGAGAGTCGGACTTGTAACCTGAAGGTCGCAGTTTGATTCTAAGTACTGGGAGAAAATGTAGGTGGGGATATGAATGGGAATGAATCCATTATTACCCACAACTGAGGTGCTCGTTGAGCAAAGCACCCAACCCCCGATTGCTCCCCTAGCAGATGGGTTAAACAAATTTAGAGTATGGGTTACCATACTTGGCCTACACGTCAAATTATGTCACAGTAGAGCAGACCTGGGAGGCTACTGTCCTCAAGAGTTCCCTGTTGAAAAAAACAGTGTATGCTTGTTAGGTATGTTTTGAAGCAGCTAGTTTGAGCTGTTTTAAGCTGGTCTTTAGTTGGTCATGAGATGATTTAGGCTTTTCCTGAGCAGCAGCTATTTGCTTAGGACCAGCACATGACCAGCTTAAACCAGCTCAAACCAGCTGCAATGCTTCAAAATATACCTAACCAGCATATGCTGTTTTTTTTCCAACAGGGTTTAGTTCCAACCCAAGTAAACACACCTGAACCTGCTAATCAAGGTGTTACTAGGCATAACAGGCAAGTTGGAACTAAACTCTGCAAGGACTGAGTTTGGACACCCCTTCAGTAGAGCCTGGTGCTAGCAATGCCAAGGTCATTGGTGTGATTTCCAGGGAAAGCAAGAATTGATTAAATGTACGCCTTAAATGCCTGATATGAACTCTAAAGGCACAGGCTTTCTTAATTTTCCACGTTCTGTTCTATATTTCACACAGTTACATACACAGCTTTTGTTTTTTTCCAAGTCCTCAAATCACTTGTACTGTTGTTCACGCACAAGTCTGCACGGACACAAAAAACGGGCTGCATGTGGACAGTATGTGTGGACATCAGTAGACAGTGCTCAGTCTCACATAGACAGGGATGTTTAAAAGGGTAGCACAATTTTGGCATTTAACTGTTGTCCTCTATAGATGCTGTACAATGGCTTACAGGAGCAAGAGGTTCCTGTTTTAGTTTACTACCTTACATTTACACATTTCGTAGATGGTTTTACTATATAATGTCCTTTGGAACAGCAGAAATACTGTATTGACAAATCAGCATTCACTTTTATAATAAACATGAAATAAGATTACATCACAGGGACCTATTATATTATGGCTGCCGCGCAAAGCTTCTGTTATACTTCCCCCACATTTATCTCATTCGATCTCCCCCTACTCTACCTCTCAGAGCTATTTATAGACCCTACTACTATATAATACACCTCCCCCATCCCTATGTTTCTCTCCCGCTGTGTCTTTATCCCATTGGGAAGTGGGTCAGTGGGTCACCCAAAGCAGAGGTGATGCCATTGAGGGAATGAGGGATGGAATAAATGACAGCAGGTGAAACAGATACTGTCATGAGTTAAAGGGTTAGCAGGTTAAGGGTGTGATGGGCAGAGAGGAGAAGGCATTAGAATGCTTAAGTGGTGAAATGTTGTAGGGCAGAGGAACATGATATGATGATAAACTGGACTGATAAGGAACACCAAGTGTTGAGCAATGTGAGGTCCCTTCAGCAACAAAGGCTAGGTTAAAACTGCTAAGACAAACACTAACGCAAAACTAGGTCTTTAGGTCTGGAATATAACAATCATTTAAGGGAATTTTTTTGTTTGGAGGTGTCATATAGCACCATCATGTGAGGGCGTGGAGCCGTGTAAGTGGAGATGCCAAGGTTTCAGGTGACAAGTGCAATGACATAATACAATGGAGGAAGAAAATGGCTTCTATCATGCAGTAAGTGACACACAGTATTAGCTATGTTTTTTACATTCAAGAGCACCACAATACTGCAGTACTCTGAAAAAGTTAAAACAATAAAAGTTATTCATATTCATAAACTTTTAAATTAATTGAAAATCTAGTGTAATTACAGTGTGAGCGGGGAGGAACGAAAACAAGGTCAAGTACATCATGTGACGTTGAAATATGATGGTGCATATCACTTTACTTTCCCACTTTTTAGGTCACCTAAATATGTACACTAGCCCCAGAAAATATGATTTATTATCAGCCCAGTTTACAAAGCTCCCCAGAGGCAACACTGTCCTGTATGGGCAAAGTGTGCTAGAGGACAAATCAAAAAGATATTTTAGCATGTTTATGCATCGCCTTCAATTGAAATAAAGGGTTCTTAGCTTCTGGGTTACATCGACAAAGCACTTTATTAAATCCCAGCTAGCATTTGGATCTTAATTAATCCTGCAGTACAGCAAACGAAGACCTGGAAACACATTAAACTGCAGTGTACTAGGCACTCGGGCCATTTGTGTCCCCAATTCCCCAAATTAACCTGATTTGCTGCAGTTTTTACAGTGAGTGATGACTTGTGGGATTTCGGAGAGCCCACACTAATAAATCAGTGGTGAAAAGAAAACTGTCAGAACAGGGTGTAAGCTATAGGTGCAAACACTACAGAACAGATGGTGGATGTAGGGTTGAGGAAATATAAAAGAGAACTGAACTCATGTTTTAAATATACTGTAGCAGTGAGGTCATGTTGGCAAAATTTTGAAAGCAAAAAAAGATTAAATGTCCATTGTCATTGCCCTCACTCGAATCTCAAGATTTTGAGATTCTAATTAAAATAATCACTGGATTTTTAAAGCGAAACTTTGCATTATGCAGTTGCTAAATGATACTAAGCATGTTACTAAGCATGTTGCTGAGCAGTTGCTAGGGTGTTGCGTGTGGCTGTTCAGTGGGCTCTTACTGGCTTAAGACCAACCAGTCAATATTCTGGTCTAATTGCTTGGAAAAGTCCAATTACTAAGATGTACTGGAGGCTTGCTAGAACATTGCTAGGTGATTGCAAGACGGTTGTTTACCGACCCAATAACATTCCTAACACTAAAGTATGGATAGCAATATTGATGCTTCCCTTAGCAATATAGTCATACCAAGAATAATAATGTTGTTTATTGTTCATAAATGTGTATGTAAAGCTCATACCATCTCTGGACATGCCGACAGAGAGGCACTTCTTAAATCGACAGTGCTGGCAGCGATTGCGGTTCATCCTCATGATCAGACAGTTTTCATTCTTCACACACATCTTATAATGGATGTTCTGCTGGATACTGCGGCGGAAGAAACCCTGAGGATTACACAAGATCAGAGTGAATGTCAGTATGTGTGTAAAATATCAGGCATATGTGAACAGTGCCTTCAGTTTTAGACCAACACTAAACACATAAGATATGCATTTTGAGAGTATTTTACAAATGAGCAGTGTGCATTTGAGTGTGTATGTGTGTGTCCTTACCTTGCATCCCTCACATGCATGGACACCATAGTGAAATCCTGATGCAATATCCCCACATACTTTGCAAAGCAACACCATACCTCCTGTTTCTAGTAACACAAATTGACAACAAGTTAGCAGTGGTCACCAAATTTTTTAGAAAATATTACAAAAAAAAAAAAAATGCTGAGAATACTCACTGGTAAAGGTACCCGTGAACCCACTGGGTCGTCTGCCAACCATTGGATGAGAGTAGGTGTTTTGCCCTGATGATGTTACGGTTGGGGTAACTGGGTTTACAGCAGTAGCACTGCTTACTTCTGGAAATTGGAAAACCAGTTTGTTGGCCCCTGCAGAACTTCCATTGCTTCCAGCTGGATGTTTTTTAAGGGCGCCGAGCTCAGTGAAAGATACCTCCTCTGGGGATGAGGGTTGAGAGGCTGGAGACTGGGTCTGGTACCCACTGGATGGGCTTCCTGGACTGGGGCTGGCACTTCCTGTTGAGCTTGCATATAGAATCACTCCTCCACCTGTGTGTGTGAAAGAGGGGCAAAAGAATGAATATTACATGATGCCAAGTTGGTCTTGTTTTAATTTATATCTATATCAGTCATGAAAACTCCAGATGGTGCAGACGGATAGATCCTTAATGCAATCTGCTAGTAATCAAATCATTCTTTACATGGCACAACCAGATCGGTCTCTGGTAAGTCAGCAGCCAATAAGATTGCTTGCACAATGTTTAAATAACCTGGTTCAGTGTTCGCTGTAAGCTTGCTCCTCAGAAACCTTCCACCTCCCTCAGCTCCACCTGTCTAGATCTGCTATGATTTCATGCTATTTGTGTAGCTACATGCTCACAGCAGCATGTCTGTGTATATATTGCTAGTAACAATTCTCTGTACTCTGCTGTTGTTCTGTAGTGGCAGCAGCAACAACAGCAGCAGCAGTGTAGCAGAGCTACTATGCTAATATCAAATACATTATCCTATTATACATTATCATTGTCATACCCATTAAAAAACTAAACTGTCCTGAGATTTTCAATTGTACAAATTTTGCATGTTTAAATCCATCCTACATAATTCCTCATATTTGCCATTTAGCTCAGGCTTTTTAGTAGTCAGTTTCATGTAAACCTTATCCTTAGTATCTTAATCAAAGATACAATGTATGGTTTTAATCAGTTAAATGGTCTACTTTTAACTGAATGGGACTGATTGTTGGTGAACTGTTTCAGAGAGGGTGTGGACGTGGTCTATCCACATTTTTTTCTTCCCCAGAACAGTAAGGTATTTAAAAGGTTATTCACTAATTTCAATGTAAACTCGGAAATGTCTCACATGTTTGAATCCTCTACTACTCTCAGTCTCTCAGCTCATCCTTCGTCTTGAATCACATGTTTCAAACCGCGCCAGTAGAAGGCTCAAACATGTGAGAAATGAGCCAGGATGAGCCAGACTGACTCACGTGTGTAAGTGCAACGTTGGGGAATCGAATTTTAGCGAGTCGGTTCACTTCAGTGATTTGATCAGTTTGTGTTGTCTCCCCAAATAAGTGTTTCAAGAAGTGCATGCTTAATTTTACAAGTTATGTTAGCTAGCTCCGTTTTCCAGTTCAGTGTTGCTACACCTTCTTAACACGTTTTTACTAACATGTCTCTATCGTGTAGATATCGTGTTACTCTTTACTAACCTTCTCGAGTAAGTTAAACCGAATCAGTAGAAAGAACCGACTCAAAAGAACAATTTGTTTGAGAATCGTAAACACGGATCTGAGAACTCCCACACCCCCCACCACACGCGCTGCTCGCTACTCTGGCGGCGCGCCCGGGAACGCGCTCCAGAGCTGCCAGCCACCTGACCGCCGACTCACATGCACTCCTGACATAGTGAACGCCCCGAAAATACAAGCCTCTTTCCGCAGTCCCGTGTCTAGAACAGCCGCAGTACGAGAGAAAAAAAAGTCACAAACTGCCAGCCTGCTGCTCACGTTTGGAGAGGGCTTAAAAACAGAAACCAAGGCCATATTTATGCGCCCGTGTTTATAATACTTGAGTCACCGGAAACTGGAGTGCATGCATGAACGTGCACGGTCACGTTTACTCGACATACGAGCTTGTTGTTTTTTGCTTTTTTTTTTAACCGAGCTCATTTCACTTCATGTTACTTGTTTACATAACGTGATGCCTCACCTGCTCGAAATACATTTTAGGCGACATTAACATTCCATTAACAGTTTTCACAACCACACATAGGCTAATTCCCCTAAACTCCATGACACAATGAAACCTTTCCTCTAGTGTAATGTGTCTCAAATGCACATGGGCTAATGTGAGTGAGTGAGTGTGTGAAAGAATGAATAAATAAACGGGTTATTAAATTTCAGTTGCTGTCTGAATTTGAACTTTTGTGAAAAAGGGAAAACAAACTCAACAGCAATAACTATAACAACTGACAGATGTAGGATACTGTGTTCATTTGATATGCAAGCTAGATTTTAATCAATCACTTTGTTAGTGTGATTTTAATCACAAGAGTATAAATACATTTCCATTGTAATATGCAGCATGTAATAACTAGTGGCAAGATATTATATAGTGTTTCTATCACCTGGAATGTGCCGTCTTGCCCAATAAAAGTGAATCCCAACTACTTCCTTTCAGTGTTATTATTTATATTACATATTATTTGAGAGCTCACTGTATTGACCAAAATTGCCCATCCATTATGTGCATTACATACAGCATGTAAAATACAAGTGTCCACTCGTCTTCTAAAACGTTTTCTCATACATTTATTCATAACCTAGCTATTCAAGAGTGTAGGCTTATTTTAATGTTTAGGTGAAACGAAGTCAACGTATTCTCTAAATATTGAAAAACAAAACAACAATGAAAAAAAAAAACTATTTGTTAATGTTTTTTAAAGGTGTAAAATGAACTACAGAAAAATTGTTAAAGGAGTTTCCAAAATTAGAGTCTGATTTAACTATATTTAAAACCTATATTAATAATGAAACTTCTTTTATCATTTATTCACCCTCAAGTTGTTCCAAACCTGTATGACCACCCCCACTCCCCTCCCGCCCTGTGGAATATTGAATATTTTGAGAAATGTCTCAGAGTTTACTGTCCATTTAATGGAAGTCAGTGGTTTGGTTACCAACATTCCTCATTCTTTTGTGTAAAAAAAAAAGAAAAGAAAAAAAAGAATGTTATACAGTTTGGAGGATGGTTGGAAAATGACAGAATTTTTATTTCTGGGTGAACTATCCCTTTAAGTAAATTCCATTTACACTGATTTGGCAGGTGAGCTTTTCGGCTGGGAGGCTTTGATTTCTTGTTTCAAGGTTTGATCAGAGAGCTGAATGCCATCAGACTTGTTGTTGCTAAAAAGTAGGTCAATATTACTATATCTTCTTGGAGACAACACACGTGCAGTGTAACTTATGGGAATTATACAAATGAGAAAATATTGCTGTTATTCACTTTTTCATACAGTTAATATATTTTGAATATACATTAAAGGGATAATAGTGTAATGCGTCAGAATAAAGTAACATTATCAGATATTAAACATTATAAATAATTACAAGTAACACATTAAACATGAATTTTTTAATTAGAAAGAATGAAATAATATTTTATGGTAAATTAAATTAAGATGAAGTGCATTTTACAACATTTTATATAGATTATGTGAGCCATTCATGGCTTTAAAAGTGGCATCTTTTGTCACATAAAAGTGCACTTGTTATAAACATATGTGTTTAATAGAGATCATGCAGGCAGAGAAGAAAGATCTGAGCTCAAATCTGTGCCTCTTTGACTTTGACCCAGTGACCAGCCTCCCTCCCTTCAGAGGCTGGATGAGACACGGGCTGCCGGAACAAAAACACAAGCAAGGAGGGGGTGTGTGCCTGGGAAATCACGCGTGGCACGTGGAGCTCAGAGTTGATCCTCGTGACAGTGAAAGTGAAAGTCTGTCTGTGTGAATACCACTATGGCCTGACATCATCATGCCTGATGACATGCAAAACGTGCAGGTATCAAACTGAGCGCTTTCTAAGAAATCACTTGTACCAGAATCACAAAAAAAAAAAAAAAAAAAAAACATTGACATTGTCAGAACAGCTATTCGTTTAAAAAAATGCTGATGTTATAAATTTAAATGTTATGTTGTTAACCATCACAAAATAACACACTGATGACTGAACCTTACAAAAAATTGTAAGCTATGAGAACAATATACAAGAAAGTATTAAAGCCTACTGAGATCCTATGTTAAATATGTAAAACTATTATACTTGCTGCCACAGTTTATAATATCCTATTCATCAGGAGGAAATAAGCTAGTAGCTGCATTTTTTTTTCATCAAGTATTTTAGGATTCTGACTTATTAAAATACAACTGTTTAAGATTACTGTCATATAACTGCTATATAAATAACTTCACATTAGCCACAGAAAAAAAAAGTCTAAAAAAGAAAGGCCATGTGATGCTGGTAAACAAAATACTGGTTTATTGCCTGCTGTGCTGTATAAATGTTGTTATTACCGACTGTGTTTCCTTTCAGGATAAATGATAGTTATCTTCTCACATGTTCATGAGCAGTTATTGACATACACGATCGAGCACGTGTTTGAGTTAATGTAAAGGAGGAGCGCTAGGTAATGACAGTCAGTCACCGGCACACGAGCGTGACTTGGTTAATGAATCACAGTACGAACACAAGTAGCCTGATCGAAAGGATAAACGTTGACAGTAGCCAAGGTTTGATATGTCTTTTACCCACCCCCATACTGGAGACCGGTGCTAAATTACAAACGAAACGGAATAGAATTAGACTAGATAGCTTTTATTTTTTTATGATTGCAACTTTATTTTTAGTAACAACTCATTTGGTTGGAGGTCACGCTGAAACAGCTCACGATTAATTTATGAATATGATGCGTCATGATGTAGTCTACTGGGAAGAGTGCGCGAGCAGAGCAAGCTGCACGTGAGTTTGTTTACGTGTAAAGCGAGACCGGAAACATTTGCCAAAATATCGGTAGCGCGCGAATGCTCACGATATAGTCCAAAAATGTATTGGACATTAACTGCAGCATGCATATTATATATATATATATATATATATATATATATATATATAAAGAGTTCAGATGCAAGAGCCTCATTATCATTATCTCATTTTTGACCGAGATGGCTTTTAGCTGGTTTTGCATCTGAATATACATATATGTGTGTGTGTGTGTGTGTGTGTGTGTAT
>JAHKKF010500906.1:0-11537 GCA_019740295.1 Labeo calbasu
TTTATTTAGTTAGTTTAGGTTGAATAAAATTGATTCTTTTTTTAAAAGTTGTAATAAAGTATTCAGATATCATTTATATTGCATAAATAATAATTGTTGTTTCATTTCATTGATATATAATATATACATTTATATTTGTATTGAAAAAATAATTAATTTTTCATTTTATTTTCATTAATTCATTTTTTAAATGATTTTGTTAATATATATGAATTAAAGGTTCTAGAAATAAAAATGTATTAGTTATTAATAAACTATAAATTAATAAAAAATAATGTAGATGATATTTTATATTTAAATTAGTTTTTTTAATATTAATATGTATTATTTTTGTATATTTATATTGGAAACAGTCCTTTTTTAATTTTAATTTTTTTTATTCATTATTTTGTTAAAATATAAAATATATTAATTAAAGGTTTTTATATATATATATATATATATATATATATATAAATTAGTTATTACTGAACTAAATTAATAAAAAAAATATTTAGTTGCTATATTACAGTTAAATATTTTTTATTAATGCTATAAGATATTTATATACATTTGTATATGTTTATATTATAATATATAATATATATTTACATTTATAGGTTTAAGTTTTGGATATCTCTTTTTAACATTTAATTCATTAAAAAAAAAAAGTGGTTAAAATATTGCTGTGAAACAAGCAATGTGCAATTAAATAAATGTATGCGATTAAAACACTGTATTTATTAATGAGAAATATATAAAGCTGGTTATTTTGTGTTTGAAACACATTCGGTTTATTAGATACTATTACAGAAATCTGACCTGTTTCATTTGTGCATATCTGACATTAATTTTATTAGTTGTTTATGTTAAAACAGTGTATATGTGCCATTGGACGGGCCCGAGACCGCACACCGTCCACACGGCGCTCGCAACACACGCCGTAAACCCGCGCCAACACATGGCTGCAATAAGCCAACAAATTAAGCCATTACAGAAGCGTTTAAGGTGCGCAGACATCCGCGTTTGAAGGGTTTTAGGAGCGGCTCTCCCGCTCGCACGGGGCCGAGCGAATCCGGCCGCTGACCGCACACGCGGCCCCGAGAAAAACACCCGCGACCGGAGCCCGACCAGATGCGTGTGGCCGACACGGATCCCTCTCCACCAGCCTGACGGCTTTCATTAGGGAAGTACGCGCTGAAATATTTGGCCGGGCTCCGTCTGGCCCGCGGCGCAGCGGTTCACCGGGCCAAATCCACCGATTATGAGTCCCAGTTTCTGTCCTGCGCTGTTTAGGAGGAATACCCATAAAAACTCATTAGACGAAAACCAAACGCTGCTGCTTCTTCAAGAAGGTGAAGTCATGATGTTTTATGAAGCCTTCTGGGAAGTTTTTCAGCTGCTTTTTACCATCGCTTATCGAGATTCGGGAGCATTTTAGCTGCGTTTTAATAAGTCCTGTAGTCATTCTTTCCACGCTACGCTTACTCGTGGCTGCTGAGCTCAAATAATGCTAGACATGTCTGAAATGCTTGTAAAACGGTTTGAAGCTCACATGGGAAGTTTCCACTAGAATCGCTAAAACCCACTGCTATTACAACCATTTCTGAGCCAATTTGGAGACTTTTTTGGCTGTTTTCCTCATGTACACGACCAGTCAAAAGTTTTTGAACACTAAGATTTTTAATGTGTTTTTAAAGAAGACTCTTCTGCTCAGCAATCCTGCATTTATTTGATTTAAAGTACAGCAAAAACAGTAAAATTGTGAAATATTTTTACTATTTAAAATAACTGCTTTCTATTTTAATATTTTTTAACATGCAATTTATTTCTGTGATCAAAGCTGAATTTTCAGCATCATTACTCCAGTCTTCAGTG
This sequence comes from Labeo calbasu, assembly GCA_019740295.1. NCBI lineage: Eukaryota > Metazoa > Chordata > Actinopteri > Cypriniformes > Cyprinidae > Labeo > Labeo calbasu. The sequence continues at coordinate 1,858 of JAHKKF010500906.1, forward strand.
TCACATGATCCTTCACAAATCATTCTAATATGCTGATTTGCTGATTATAAACATTTCTGATTATTATTATTATTATTATCAATATTTAAATCTGAAATAGAAAGCTTTTGTAACATTATACACTATACCATTTAAAAGCTTGGAGTCACTATGTTTATTTATTTATTTATTTAGTGAAAGAAATAATAGAAATTAATACTTTTATTTAGCTAGGATGCTTTACATTTAAAAAAGATTTCTATTTCAGATAAATGATGTTCTTTTGAACTTTCTATTCTTTTAAAAAAATGAAAAAAATCTACTCAGCTGTTTTCAGCATGATGATAATAATAATAATAATAATAATAATAATAAATGTTTTAATCAGCAAGCAACATATTAGAATGATTTCTGAAGGATCATGTGACTGGAGTAATGATGCTGAAAATTCAGTTTTGATCACAGAAATAAATTACATTTTAAAATATATATAAACAGAAAGCAGTTATTTTAAAAAGTAAAAATATTTCACAATTTTACTGTTTTTGCTGTGCTTTGGATCAGATAAATGCAGGGTTGGTGAACAGAAGAGACTTCTTTAAAAAATAATACTATTTTACTGCTCAAAACTTTTAGTCTGGTAGTGTAGAAAATATGCATGATATTGCATTTCTTGATGCCATAATGTTTTCACACGTTTTGCATAATTTCATCAAATTAGTTAAATTGAAATGACATTACTGATATTCTCATATTCATCTCAAGCTGCTTTCGAAAAAGTTCATTAGTGGCTGAAAAAAAAATTAATAATAATTTAATTTTGTTTATATATCAGTTATACAAGGTGGGTGAAAAGTAACTAGGCATTAAAAATTGGTAAAAGTCTATATTTCTAATACAAATGTATTGACACAATAATAATTACATCATCATCATTATTATTATTATTATTATTATTATTATTATTATTATTATTAGTAGTAGTAGTAGTAGTAGTAGTATTTATTAATATTAAATAATTATATAAATTATTATTGTTGTTATTATTATTATTATTATTATTAAATTATAATAAATAAATTATAAATAACTTTAATAATAAATAACTTTATAATTATTGATACTACAAGTTCTATAGCTATTAAACATTGCCTACTTACTTTTCATCCACCCTGTATATTATTTTATATATTTTTCGATTTTATATATTATATATTTGTAATGTTTTTATATATTATGTTTTTTTTAATATATATGTTGTCTATATATAGATTTATATTTTATTATGGCTGTATTATATATTTATATTTATATATATATTATTTATATTTATTTATATTATTTTTATTTGTACTTTATTAATTCATCAACTCTTAAACCCCCTGCAGTTCCAAGTTGGGAAATCTCCAGTTCAGGCATATATATATATATATATATATATGTATGTATATATGTATAAATTAAGGCATCTAATTAAATATGCACTTCCATTTTCATAAATAAATAAATATTTAAAAATAAATAAATAAATGCACATAAATATGAACATTGAATGCAGTCAGGTTCAAAATACTTGTTTAATTTTGTTGAAATATTAAAGGTTTTTCCAGAGGGGATTTTGTATTTCTCTTTGTATCACTCCATAAAACAGAAAATATTACATTTTCACTATGTTTTTAGGAAAAAAATGTTAATCAGGCAAATGATATATGAACAAACCCCTCAGTAAAACCCTTCAGGATATAAGATACAGAATAAAACTGTAAAGTTTGGTGTGTAAGAACTGCTTACTTAGACATTAAACTCACAGGAAGCATTTTAGTTGAAATCTACAGAGGCCAAAAGATAAAACGCAAAAACAAAAAGCTGTATTTTGGATGTTTTCTTTCCACTAGTGTCAGAAAAGACATGATATGTAAGCAAAATTCCTCAAATGAATGAAAAAGCTGAACTTTCTCAATCATCCCGTCTGAAGTTTCTCGCTCCCTACCTGCTTCTGTAGGGGCGGGGACGCGCGCCGGTCTCGACCAATGGCGTGCGCTGACTCCGCCCCTCCGCAGCGCGAAACTTTCTTCAGTGTGAGCTGCAGCGGAGCGGCGTTCAGTCACAGTCTCACTCACTGCAGCAGCAGACGATCAGGCTTCGCGATGCTCGCGTTAACGCTGTGGATTATTGGGCTGCTGTGGAGCGCCGCGCGCGCGGACGCGAGGAAACCCGACGAGTTCTTCAGCGGGAGCGTTTACCGCGCGAGGTGCGCGTCGCGGTGCCTCAGCCTGCACATCACACGCATTTCTGCCGCTTTCAAGCATTTCCAGGTATGTCAGAATATGACATTCTATCAGACTGGCGCTTCAGCAATATCAGGCTCAATGCAAAATTATAAAACTTTGACTTTGGTTGCACATTCTTGACATTTAGATCATAATTATCAGAACGGTCGGCCGATATGTGCTTTTGAATGACCGATATACATGTTCAAATGAAATATACAAATTATGAAATTAAATTAATCGCTTGTTTTATATTATATTAACAGAATGATTGTTATTTTACACTATTTTAATTCATCTTAATATTTCAAATCACTAAACATACATTTTGAACCTGACACATTTATTATGATTGTGTCTATCCCTCATTAGTGAGCTAGAAGTAGTACTAGTAAACCTATTTAATGACCCAACGCTTATTTTACATAATATTTACTCACATTTCACACAGAGAGAGAGTGCAGACTCATGGAATATCAGCCATTTGATCAGATTTATCGGTCAGTTGATAATTTTTAGCCTGCTAATTAGCATATAGAGTTGTTTGGGTTTCATAATGAATCTTGTTTTTCATGGTCAACTGGTTAGTTGCTGTTAGTTAGTTTTCAGCTCAAAACTTCCATCTGTTTTGTTCTGGTTTAAAGAAGTGAATCAGACACATCCGATCTGTGTAAAGTGATTGTGGGTTCTAGTTTCTGTAGTTCTTTACAACTTAAACAACATCTAATGGTTATAGTCGGACAAGAAAGAGCTGATTACACGTGTGGAACACTTATATATATTGTTTTGTATTATATTTTCATGATAAAAATGTAACATATTTAATACTTATTATTTAAGCACATTTCCCTCCCAAAAGTATATATATGTGTGTATTTTTATTTTATTTATTTATTTTTTTTTAGTATTTATGTATTAATTTATTTTAATTTATTATTTTATTTATGTATTTTTGCAGTAATGAAAACTGGACAGGATAAAGTGCACATTTATTGCACAATTTTTTAAAATGCTTTATTTTTTTATGACAATTAAGCACATTTCCATTTCACAAAAATGCTTCTGTCAAAAACAGAAAATGCAAAATGCAAAAAAAACCTTTTTTTTTGACAATTAAGCAGTTCTGTTTCACAAAAATGTTTGTCAAAAACAGAATTTTGTTTTCTGACAATTAAGCACATTTCCATTTTACAATTTTTTTTGTCAAAAACAGAAAATGCAAAAAAAAAAAAAAAAAAAAAACAACTTTTTGACATTTAAGCACTTCTCTTTTTCACAAAAATGTTTCTGTAAAAAACAGAAAATACAAAATGTGAAAAAAAAACCCAACATTTTTTTGACAATTAAGCACATTTCCATTTCACAAAAATGTTTCTGTCAAAAACAGAAAATGCAAAATTAAAAAAAAAACATTTTGCTGACAATTAAGCATATTTCTATTTCACAAAAAATGTTTCTGTCAAAAACACAAAATGCAAAAAAAAAAAAAACATTTCTGACAGTTTAGCACATTTCCATTTCACCAGAAAGTTAGTCAAAAACAGAAAATGCTAAATGCAAAAAAACCCAACATTTCTGACAGTTTAGCACATTTCCATTTAAAAGAAAAATTTTATTTCAAAAGCAAAAAAAAAAAAGAACCAATTCTGACAAGCACATTTCCATCCCATGTTTTTATTAGCATCATTTGTAAAAAAAATAAATAAATAAATAAAAAGTAATTAAAGCTAAGCAAAAAAATGCAGTTGATGACAACTGGTTAGTATAAAGTAGTATAAAGTGCTTAATTTTCATGAAAATACAAAAAAAAAAAAAAAATCACATGTACTCTTAATCAAGTGTATAAATTATACACAGTTATGTGCTCATAACATGTAGTCTACCTAAAAAGTGAACAGTAGAGAACAACATGCATTTTGCAGTTTGTTAGAAAAGGCATTAATTGTGGATTTTGTTGCATTTTTGTCTGATGTTTAATCTGTAGTGTATGAGAACGTGCAGTAAAACACATGATTCCTTGTTAGAAAGTAAAGGGTTTGTGTTGCTCTTACTCTCTTGTTTAGTCCTGCGTCTACACCGTATTAGTTTCCTCAGAGCTCAGCGAAAGGCTCTTGTCCTTCTAATGTTTCCTCATTGCTTGCATCCAAATGCACACAAGTGCGTTCAAGGTTAATGTATGCGTCTAATGCGTGAAACTTGCCGTGCAACCGAAACAAGCTGCCGTGCACCCGAGGAGAAATGCGGTCGTGCCGGTTTATGATGTTGCCATTTGCCGGGGACGAAGCGGAGCTCCAGCCGCTAATGATTTGAGGGGAACATCTTTCTTAACATCAAAAGGGACGTACGGAGAAAGCTGGCGAAGTCTTTTGTCTGCGCAGGAAGTGCCGTGACAGGCTGGGCTTGATAAAGGGCTGGTTGAACTGGCTGGGAAGCTCCAGGAATAGAAAGCGATTGTTGTCGGTGCTCCATAAAGAGTGTCCGGAGGCCGTGTGTGTGTGTGTGTGTTCACAGGTCTTTCATGTGAAAATGGGAGGTCTGGTCAGCTGCAAAAACATGCAGCCCCCCTCTGAACTCTCCTGCTGACCAAATGCCAGTGTCACACGCCGCAACTGCTGGAGGTGAAGCAGCGCTGCCCTCAGATCCTCAGCAGTCATTCAGATGAATGATCATCTAGAGCCGTCAGAACTGATGAGTGAATGATCTCAGCCTACAGTGGGAAACAGAGAGAATGAAAATACAGGAACGTTTCAGAAAAACTTGGGAATAAATTAGAATTAGAATTAGAACAGTGTAAAAGAGAGAAAAGTTCTGATATGTTATTTTAGGTGACTAATTAGTGATATCTATCTATCTATCTATCTATCTATCTATCTATCTATCTATCTATCTATCTATCAATCTGTAGTTCAATCGTTCTATCATTCTGTCCATCTCTCTTACCATCATGTATCTTTCCATCTGTTATTCTGTCTCCACCCATCCATCCATCTCTCCATCCATCGTTCTATCTATCCATCTATCATTATGGCTATCTGTCCATCCATTTATCATCCATCATCTATCTATCCATCTGTCATTGCATCCATCCATCCATCCATCCATCCATCCATCCATCCATCCATTCATCCATTCATCAAAATGATAGATAGAACAATGGATGTATGGATGGAGAGATGGATAGAATGATGCATGGATGGATGGATGGGTGAATAATTGGATGGAAGGAAAGATAGATGTATAGATGATGGAGGAATGGATAGACGGATGGATGGATGGAAGGACAGATGAACGTATGGAAGGATAGATGGATGAAACGACTGATGTAACGATAGATGGTAGATAAATGGATGGATGAATGGGCAGAATAAGAGATGGATTGATGATAAATGGATGTATGGAAGGAAAGATAGATGATGGATGGATGGATAAATGGATGATGGATGAATGGAACAAAAGATGGATAGATGATGGATGGATGGAAAGAGATCGATGGATGGATGGAACAACTGATCGATAGATAAATGAATAAATGGAACAATAGATAGATGGATGATAAATGGATGGATGGATGGAAAGATAGATGGATAGATGATGATGGATGGAACAATAGATGGATAGATAGATGATAAATGGATGGATGGAAGATGGATGCAATGATAGATGGATGGATAAATGGATGAATGGATGGATGAAAGGCAAGAGATGGTTTAATGGATGGATGGATGGATGGATGGATAGATAGATAGACGAATGATGGATTGATGGAAAGATGGATGGATGGAACGAGGGATGGATGGACGAATGATGACAGATGGAACAACTGATGGATAGATAAATGATAAATCGATGGATGGAACGATAATGGATGGATGGATGGAAATATAGATGGATGGATGGATACAACAAATTATGGATGATACAATAGATGGATAGATAGATGATAAATGTATGGATGGAATGATAGATAGATGGATGGAAGGAAAAATAGATGATGGATGAATGGATAGAATGACGGATGGATGGATGGATGGAACAATAGATGAATAGATAGATGATAAATGGATGGATGGAAGATGGATGCAATGATAGATGGATGGATAAATGGATGGATGGATGAAAGGCGGGAGATGGTTTAATGGATGGATAGATAGACAAATGATGGTTGATGGAAAGATGGATGGATGGAACGAGGGATGGATGGATAGAACGACGGATGGATGGATGGAACAACTGATGGATAGATAAATGATAAATGGATGGATGGAATGATAATAGATGGATGGATGGATGGAAAGATAGATGATGGATGGATGGATAGAACGACGGATGGATGAATGGAACAATTGATCGATAGATAAATGATGAATGAATGGAACGATAGATAGATGGATAATAGATGGATGGAGAGAAAAAAGATAGATGATGGATGGATGGATGGATGGATGGAACAATAGATGGATAGACAGATGATAAATAGATGGAAGATGGATGCAATGATAGATGGATGGATAAATGGATGAATGGATGGATGAAAGGCAAGAGATGGTTTAATGGATGGATGGAGGGATGGATGGACGAATGATGATAGATGGAACAACTGATGGATAGATAAATGGATGGATGGAACGATAATAGATGGATGGATGGACGGAAATATAGATGGATGGATGAATGGATGGATACAACAAATAATGGATGATACAATAGATGGATAGATAGATGATAAATGTATGGATGGAATGATAGATGGATGGATGGAACGAGGGATGGATGGATGAATGGATGGAACAACTGATGGCTAGATAAATGATAAATGGATGGATGGATGGATGATGAATGAATGGGTACAACAATAGATGGATAGATAGATGATAAATGGATGGATGGAATGACAGATGGATGGATGGATGGAAGGAAAGATAGATGGATAGATGATGGATGAATGAATGGATAGAATGACGGATGGATGGATGGATGGAACAATAGATGGATAGATAGATGATAAATGGATGGATGGAATGACAGATGGATGGATGGATGGAAGGAAAGATAGATGAATGAATGGATAGAATGACGGATGGATCGATGGATGGAACAACAGAGGGATAGATGATGGATGGATGGATCATTGGATAGATAGGCGATAAATATTTGGACGTATAGAATGATAGATGGATGGATGGATGGATGGAACAATAGATAGACAGATGATAAATTGATGGATGTGACGATAGATGGATGGATAGATGATAAATAATGGATGGATAGAATGATAGATGGATATATAGATAGATGGATAACAGATTGACAAAACAATGGATAAATGTATGAAACACCAGATGGACAGAATGAGAGAATGATAGAACAACGATAGATAGATCATGCTGTGTTTTATCCATCAGAAATGAAAGCGTATCATTTTCTGAATGGACACAAAGATGAGCTCGTCATTTCTGTGTTAGAGCACTACGTTTGGCCCGTGTCACATATCAAGTGCTCTAGTTAGTGTGTGTTATATAGTCAGCAGCAGGTGCTTGGAGCTCATGGTCTGGATTTGAGCTCTTGTCTCTCACATTGTTTTGTGTTGAGCTGTTCTTCTGGGTTTTATTTACATTGTTGAGATGCTTTAATCAGAGCACTGCTTTAGGGCGAGCGTTTAACACGACACGGCTCACGCTCAACACACAGTCTTTGGTTAAATCCGTTCCATACGTCTCTCATTTCATTCAGCAGACGTCTGCGTGTAAAAGAAGCGAGTGTCATCCATCATTTTGTCATACCTTTCCAGTTTAATGCTGTTGTACTAAAGCAGGGGTGGGTTTTCAATCTTTTACACCCATTTCATTCAGTCAAAAAGTAGTATGTATATTTATATTAATATAATTTTGTTTGTTTATATAATTTAATTCACTAGATTATACAAAGATAGACAAGATTTTCAAAACAAGAAGCTTTTTTATATTCAAAATACTTTAAAATGTATTTATAGTCATATAATACTAAGTCCATCCATGTCAACAAATTGCAAAAGTACAACAAAACCACTTGAGATGAGACATTTCTGCCAAGATTAGGCAACACGCTGGTAAATCAGCAAACTGAGGTTCTTATCAGCGTTTCATAAGGCGCAAAACATCTACAGATGCCACATTCCCAAGATAAACGGGCTGTAAAGTGGTAATAATGCAGTCTTTGGCTGTTTAAAGAGTCGTTATTACATAGATAAGTTTAGTCATAACACACCCCACACTCAAAGCGGCCAAAGAGCAGAAGATTTCACCAACACCAGTTATATTCTCAGCTAATCAATTACTGAATTTGACAGAGAAACACCGGAGGTTAGTTCATGTGAGCGTGTGAATCGGCACAAGACTCCATTCATGTCTGTACTAATGAAAACCGCATACATACGAGCTGCTGCCGCTGTGGTTTGATTCCTTTTCCAAGTTGTTTCATATCAAAGGCCCTTGACAAGGGACACGGCACGACTTCTTTCCAATGTTTGTCTTTCCTTTGGATCAGAACGCGCGTCCCTCGAGCCGAACGGAGGGAACGAAGGGCTTAATTTAAAACGCAATAATTTTTACGACGTCAAGCGCGCTCGCAGGACCTCTCTGACACACCTTTGGCTTCATACGTCCACACATAAATAATTCCACACGCTGCAGATGCTTTCCCGAACAGAGTCGGCCTTTCAGCTCGCAGACGCTGAATTTACAGCCGGGTGTTTCCCTCTGTCTGTTTCGGAATCGCCGATACATAAATACTCTGCAATAGGACAATAAAAACTATAGAAAACTTTAATTTCGCTGTTTTGATGACCTGCACTGACACGCTGTTATTTGGGACATAAACTTTCTAAGTTTCAAAAGCGGGCAAATATTCTTTACTAATCGAATACAAACTGATTCATTACAAATATGAGCATCTGAATTATTACAGACCTTCTCCAGTGTGAGTTGAGATGCTGTTAAGAGCTTCTTGTTTCACTAAACGGCCAAATATCACTGATTAGTCACTTAAAAATAATGTCAGAATGTTACTTTGTTTTGCTTTTTTCTCTCAAAATTCTAGAACGTTCTGTTTATTCCCGAGTCTAAATGATAGAATCCTGTATTTCAGTATAGATAGAATGACTGCGTGAGAGACAGATGGACAGACGGATAGATGAAGAGATGGACGGATGGACAGAATGATAGATGAATAGATAGAACAATGGATGGAGAGATGGATAGAACAATACATGGATAAATGGAAAAGTAATAGATAAAACAATGGATGGATGGATGGATGAATGGATGGAGAGATGGATAGACAGATCAATACATGGGTGGATGGATGGAGAGATGAATAGATAGAACAATACCTGGAGGGATGGGGAGATGGATATATGGAATGATAGATAGATAGAAGAACAGAATGATGGATGGA
>JAHKKF010500907.1:0-16192 GCA_019740295.1 Labeo calbasu
CACTTATTTAATATAATCGCAACATTTTGCCGTCATATAATCGCAAGGGCTGACATCGCGATTGCGATACGATTAATCGTGCAGCACTAATATATATATATATATATATATATATATATATATATATATATATATATTAAAATAAAAACAGTTCATTACAGATGCTTTCAATTATTAAAAATTTAATGAAACCATTAAAATAGAATCTAAAAAATGAATGAAAAATGCAAAATCTGCTAAAAAAGAAAACTGAATTTGAGAGAAAAAAACATATTTCATAGGGCCTTAAAAATGTAATTTTTGTTAAACTAAATTGCTGTTAAACTGTATATTTCATGATTTTAATTATTAGACATTTTGATTAATATTTCTTGGTTTAATCATTAAAACAGTGTTTAGAAGATTTAAAAAGGAAAAAAAACGGAATCCAGAAAAATTAAAATGGAAAAAAAAGCATTTAATAAAAATGAAACATATTTAATTAAACTTTCAATAAATCGCTGTTAAACTGTGTGCATTTCATGATTTCAATTGACTGGACATGGTTTTTGATTAATATTTCTTGATTTAACCATTAAAACAGAGTTTAGAACGGAAACCAGAAAAATTGAAAGAAAAAAAAAGGAATTTAGGAATTTCATTATTTTAATCTTGTCACCTGGAAGACATTTGCAAATTTATTATGGAACTACAGTGGATTTATGACAGAAAAACAAATGGCAATACATTTGTAAAAGTTTTCTAAAGTGTATATATATATATATATATATATATATATATACACAGTATATATATATATGTATCTTGTAAAATGTTTGGAAACATTAGGAATTTTTTAATGCTTTTAATGAAGTTTCTAAAGACATTTTCTATTGTAATATGTTTAAAAATGTAACTTAATGTAACTAAAGTGATGCAACACTGAATTTTCAGCATCATTACTCAGTCTTCAGTGTCACCTGATCCTTCCACAAAATATTAAGCAGGAAAAACTGTTTTTAACATTATTAACCATTAATAATAACTGAGCACCATTAATAATTGAGCAGCAAATCAGCATATTAGAATGATTTCCAAAGCATCGTGAGACACTGAAAATTGGAGTAATAATTTGCATCACAAGAATAAATTACATTTTAAAATAATTGCAAGACAAAATAGTTATTTTGCAATTATAATATTATTTCACAATACTGACATTTACCCACTATGAGGGTGAGAAAACAAATCGCACAATAAATGGCTTGTCAGTCTGACTGTGATTTTTGCAGATGCTATGAGCTCAAATATCAGCAGGCCTTCATAACATTTAATGCTCTAGCTTGAACGCCTGGGGCACACTATGGAAGACAGTCCCCATGGTAACCAACACAACAGCCGAATTTCTCCATGGCAACCAAAGCACCACGGGATACAAATGTGAGCAGAAAACACAAAACTAAAGAACAAAGACTATTTGTGTCAGAGCCTGCTTCCGACACATTAAACATTCAAACAAATTTGACTAATTTCATTGTTTACTCTAGGCAAATAATAGTTTCTTACAGTCACCAAGGTTGCATTTAAGTCATCAAAAAGACAGTAAAACCATAAAATTGTGAAATATTATTAAAATATAAAATAGCAGCACATTAGAATGATTTCTGAATGATCATGTGACACTGAAGACTGGATTAATGATGTTAAAAATTCAGCTTTGCCATCACAGGAATAAATTACAATTTAAAATATATTAAAATTAAAACAGTTATTTTAAATAATAATATTATTATATTCACAATATTACTGTATAATAAACTAATAAATGCAGCCTTGGTGTGTGTGTGCGCGTACATTTTAAGAATTCATGTCATTTTTTTATATTGCATATAAAAAATAGTCAAAATTCTGGAATTATGGGCATATTATGGCGAAAACACATAAAAAGTTTTTTGTTTTTTTGTTAAAAACTGTGTAAACGCCCCACGAGACCACCATATGTGAAGGCTGATCAGCTTATCTTCACCATCTTCACATTAATGCATTTCTTTAGTATTTTCAAAATACACCATCACAGCTGTTTCACTAGAAACTAACAGGACCATAAAGTTATTTTGCAAACAGTCAGAGCCACATACCGTGAATGCAGGAAGAAGAAAAAAAACAAAAACAACTAAACAGGATATAGTATAAAAGACATACAGCCTAACTCACAGTTCCCTCACATAAATAACAACCACAACTCAGAAAGAAAGAAGAATGGGGCACATCAGCACCTAAAGATCTGCAAACATAAACATCATTCAGAAAGGCTGCTTTTTCTCTTCTAGAATTTATAGTCTCTGCTCTTGGCCCACAAAAGACATTTTTTAGCCCCTCACATGGTTGCATAGCAAAAGTCAAACGAGTATCATTGCCCTATGGTCCTCTCAATGTAGTTTACCACTACTTTCTTCAAAGAGACATTGCTTAGCTGTTATGCAGTTTGTTTATAACAAACTAAATGGTGCACATCACCTGGACCAACTTCAGGACACACTGACTGAGAAAATACAACAGGAGGCTTGACATGTAGGGTTTGGAATTCACCCTTTCATGAAGTTGTGCTATTTCTGCTGAATATATAAATGAAGATGAAACGCAGATTGTATGGCTCATCGTCACCGCATTGCAACATCATCCGGACAACATTCCAAGTTGACCACAGATTGCTTCTTTTAAACAAACAAAAAATACTTCCAATTACTGACAGCAATTATTGAGAGTGATTACTTCACTTCCTGAAAATCTCATGTGAAGACCTGTGCTGGGAACTGTATTACTGGCAACATTACAGTGGTTTTGAAAAACTAATAACATTTTCAACAAAGGTAAAAAAAGAAAAAAAAAGAAAAAGTTCAGGATTTTTAATGTTTTTCAAATATTATTTGATTAAAAATACAGACAAAAACAGTAATATTGTAAAGTATTATTGTAATTTAAAATAATGGTTTTCTATTTTAATATACTTTAGAATAGAATTCATTCCTGTGATGCAAAGCTGAATTTTTAGCATCATCACGTCAGTCTTAAGTGCCATGTGATCCTTCAGAAATCATTATAATATGTTGATTTATTATCAAGGTTGGAAACAGTTGTGCTGCTTAAAGGAGAAGCCCAGTTCCAGAACAAAAATTGACGGATAATGTACTCACCCACTTGTTATCCAAGATTTTCATGTCTTTCTTTTTTCAGCCGTAATGAAATAATGTTTTTAGAGGGAAACATTTCAGGATTTTTCTCCATATAATGGACTGGTATGGTGCCCCGATTTTGAACTTCCAAAATGGAGTTTAAATGCGGCTTCAAACGATCCCAAATGCGGTAATGAGTACATTATCTGTAAATTTTTGTTCTGGAAGTGGACTTCTCCTTTAATATTTTTTTGGAACCTGTAATACTTTTTTTCAGGATTATTTGATGAATAAAATGTTAAAAATAATTGCATTTGTCAGCGTCGATATCCTTGTCGTTAGTGCGCCGACATGTAACACAACTGTGCTCGTGGTGACCCGAGTTCAATTCCCGTCTTGAGGTCCTTTGCCGGTCCCACCCCACTCTCTCCACCTAATACTTTCCTGTCTGCTTTCTACCGTCCTATTTAATTAAAAATCCATAGAAGCCCCCAAAAATATAATAAATAATAATAATTGCATTTATTAAAAATATAAATCTTTTGTAAAATATACACGACTGTTCAAAGTGGGGTCAGTATATATTTTTTTCTTTCTTTCTTTAAAAAGAAATTAATACTATTATTCAGTAATGATGTGTTAAATTGATAAAAAGTGATAATAAAGACTATTTTAAACGAATGCTGTTCTTTTTAACGTTTTATTCATCAAAGAACCCTGAAAAACATATCACAGGTTCCAAAAAAACAGCACAACTGTTTCCAACATTGATAATATTTTTCATACACCTTGTATATATGTGAATACACACATTTTACATTTACATATACTTTAATCATTACTTTAAAATAGTTTTTAAAAAGCAAAATGTTTTTAATAGAAACTTTATGCATTAATACTCCATAAATATGTTTACCTTTTTGGGAAGACATTCTGCAACCTGAACTAACCTTGCCTTGTCATAAAAATGTCAAATTATCTTGATTAATTAAATTATCACAAATTATCTAAAGAACTTCTGACCTTGACACACAGTCATGAGGGTCTGAAAGGCTACTCTCTATGACATCACTTACTGTTTTATTTATTTGTTTGTTTGTTTAATCATTGGCTCTTAATGTCTTAATGAAAATTCTATAATATACCTTGGTTAAAAATTGTCAAAGGTAGTGTAAAACAACACCCTTATTACCTTGTCAACCCATTCTGAGAGGATTGTTCCTTTAAATGCAAATTAGCTCTGCTCGCCCCACCCCTCTCTTCTCTCTGTGGAGTGACAAGCCTGTTTACTTTAGCCGCAATTAGCGCGTTTAGCTGCGAAACTTGCTAACTAGCACGTTATTAGGAAAGGTGATCGCAGAGATTCATTAAAAAAAAACCTTACACTCACTTCTGCTGTAGGTGAAGCTGGACGAATGATTTGCGCGAACATAGTCACATTTATGTAGATCGGAAGGTGCATTCCCTTCACAAACAAACTTAATCCACTGCATCTTCAGTGGCTCAGATGCCGGGAGTAAATGAGGACCACTATGTTCTTGTGTGTCTATGTTTTGATTCTTTAAAGTAGGCCTTTTATCCGTCATTATGATCTCAGGACAGTTATACCACATCTTAGAAGAGGCGCAATCAACTTATTATTTTGTTTTTGAACAATTTAATGGATGGGACCAAAAAAATTAATCACTGACAAACTGTCAATATTGCATTAAACATATAAAATAAGTTTGCCTACTCTTAATGCTGTGAATTTTACGAAGTAATACAATTTTGAGAATCTTCATGAATAATGTATCTGTTGTTTTAACACCACATTCTTCACAGAAATGAAACAAATCAAGTAACGCCACAAAAATATTATGACACCAATTTGTACTGTGCAATTGTATTATAACACTCTTCTTCTTCTACTCCAATAGTTAATAGAAAATCTACACAAACATCTTTTTAATAAACTTCTGTTTACTGTAACACCTACTATCCGTAAGTGTTAATAGCATGATGTTAATCACAGCAGGCAAATAGCGTTGGCTTTGTGATTAAGGCATAATCTGAGTCTATTTTATATAAAAATGAAGTGTGTTTGCATCCAAGGTGCAAAAAGTGAATCATTCCTCGATACTGCAACGTCTTGCAAGCCATGTCAGTTTCAGGTTATGCCATTGAAGCTCTTTCTGACTGCATTAAAAAGCTCTTAACTCAGCTCCATAAACTTTTATGGGTACTACCACGGTGACTCAAGTTAGTAGACACAATAGATTACTAGAGTCCAAAGGTAAACTTCTGCTGTGAAACAGTGCTCAGAAAGATTCCCTGAGCACTCTGGACTTTTCTATACTTGTATGTTTTGACTTATGTATATATACATAAATTTAGTTTCAGCTCTCACATTTCACAAACAGAGAGTCAGACAGTTCACCTTCAGATGCCACGAAAATCACCTATGTCTGCATTTATAATCTTAACAGGCTTGTTTGTAAAACCAGAGGTTTTCAAAACATTGCAATGCCTTGTGATTTAATATACCTTCTCAAATGCACTCTCAGCAGCTTGTGCCAAGAGTCTGTTTGACACTCTTGGCAGACTAAGACTCTAAAAACTGACTGTTTAGTAAACAATGAGTTGAGGCATATTTCATCTGTCCCGTCTGAGATGTAAAACTGTACAGTATGGTTGTAGCTCCATAGTGCATTTTAAATCTCACATTTTACACATTTAACCTTGGGTTATACTAAATCTTGCCATATCATGCTGTATAATTTATCTGGGCTTAACATTTAATCTTGGGTATTCCATAATAGGAACTATAAATCAAGTAGGAATAAAATGGCCGCTTCTTCCGCCCAAGTCGCACATTTTTCATCACCTACTGACATTTTTCTCTACAAGTTGGTGCTAACCCCACTTCTAAATTACAAGTGTGAAATATACCTTTGCCCAGTTTAAAACCAGGGTTTAGAATAACGATAACCCAGGGCTAAATGCATTCGGAAACTATCATTTATGGTTAAAGTTATGTAAAAATGTGTAAACAATAAATTTTTTAGCTATGCTTTTTATGAGTTATGCTTCATCATTCTGACTGTATTTGTGGTGCTACAAAAAAATTAATTCTGAATATAGGTCAATTAGACATGGAAAATATTGCAAAATAACTGTCTTATCTTTCTTTTGAAGACAAGTCAACCAAGTCTTCTCCTTGCCAATTAGGGTCAAAGTTAACGTGTGTAATTTCGGCACAACTAGAAGCAATAATTGTATCAAAAAAAACTATTTTATACCATTTCATGTTTGTAAAAGTTCATAACATTTTACAAAATGTATTTATTTGTTTATTTTTATCACTTTATTACCAAATTTCATAATAATATTAAGACTGATATTATATACAGTCATGGCCAAAATATCGGCACCCTTGCAGTTCTGTCAGAAAGTGCAACCCTTCTCTCAGAAAATTGTTGCAGTTGCAAATGTTTTGGTACTCACATGTTTTTTTGTTTTTTTTGTTTGTTTGTTTGCATTGGAACAACACAAAAACAGAGAAGAAAAGTCAAATCTGATACAATTCCACACAGAACCCAAAAAATGCACTGGACAAAATTATCTTAATATTTGGTAGCACCCCCTTTGGAAAAAATAACTGAAATCAATCGCTTCCTGTAGCCATGAATGAGTTTCTTACACCTCTCTACTGAAATTTTGGACCACTCTTCTTTTGCAAACTGCTCCAGGTCATTCAGATTTGAAGGATGCCTTCTCCCAACTTGAGATCCCTCCACAGGTGTTCTATGGGATTCAGATCTGGACTCATTGCTGGCCATTTCAGAACCCTCCAGCGCTTTGTTTGTAACCATTTCTGAGTGCTTTTTGAAGTGTGTTTTGGGTCAATGTCCTGCTGGAAGACCCATGACCTCTGGTGGAGACGTAGCGTTCTGACACTGGCCACTACATTGCACCCCAAAATTCTTTGGTAATCATTAGATTTCATGATACCGTTCACACAGTCAAGGCATCCAGTGCCAGAAGCAGCAAAGCAACCCCAAAACATCTTTGAACCTCCACCATGTTTGACTGTAGGGACTGTGACTGTGTAAGGCCTCATTTCTTTTTCTTTAAACAGTGCCATGATGTTCTTTACCAAAAAGCTCTACTTTTGTCTCATCTGTCCACAGTACATTCTCCCAGAAGGATTGTGGTTTTGTCAGATAAGTTTTGGCAAACTCCAGTCTTGCTTTTTTATGCCTTTGTGTCAGCAGTGGTGTCCTCCTGGGTCTCCGACAATAGCGTCCCTTTTCGACAGATAGTGCGAGCTGACACTGTTGTACCCTGTGTCTGCACATCAGCTTGAATTTGTTTGGAAGTTAATCAGGGTTCTTTATCCACCATTCAAACAATCCTTTGTTGTAATTTTCATTAATTTTGCTGTTCCGTCTACGTCCAGGGAGGTTAGCTACAGTGCCATGGGCTGTAAACCTTTTGATGATATTGCGCACATTGTGGACACAGGAACATTAAGATCTCTGGAGATGGACTTGTAGCCTCGAGATTGTCCATGTTTTCCACAATTTTTTCTCTCAAATCCACAGACAACTCTTTACACTTCTTTATTTTCGCCATGCTCAATGTGACACACAACACAAAGGTTGAGTCAACTTTTTTCCATTTTAACTGGTTGCTATATCACACTTGCAACCAGGTGTGTCTAAATACAAATTACAGGAGCATCACATGCTTGAAAAGCAGTTATTTCTTACAATTTTGACAAGGTGCCAATAATTTTGTCCAGTCCATTATTGAGTTCTGTGTGAAATTTTTATCAAGTTTGACTTTTCTTCTCTGTTTTTTTGTGTTGTTGCAGTACAAACAAAAACAATAAGCATGTGAATACCAAAAAAGTTAACTAATAATTTTTTTTTTTTTGTAATTTAAAAAAAAAAAAAAAACGTTTACAAGACCAGTTCTGACACAGGAGTTAACCAGTCTTCACAAGACCTGTGAAATGACCTTTTGTCTTGATTTTCGCTGTGCTGCTGGAAGAAGATCTCTCAACCAACCGCATGACGCAAAGATCGGTCAGCTGGTCAGCTGGAGTCATCCGTACCTCTCCTTCACCCCCATTGCTTGGGGTTGCCGCTAAAAGAAGGTCTCATTCACCATCTCTCTATCATCACCAGCTGTGTCAGTCAAACAAACCAACAGCCCATTGAGTCACGGGCCAGCACTTGTAACATTTGCATCATCAACGCATCACTGGCTCATTTGTTTATCTCCAGAAGAAGCTTGGAGAATAGACAACTCGAATGTGCCGTATTCAGATTTTCTATAGGGTCCAACTGAGCATGTAATAACTGTATCACACAGGCTTTTTTTTGTTGTGGTGGCAATGAAAGGTGGACAAGTGCCAACTGTATAAATAAAATAAAAATGCAACCACATGCACACAAATGAATCATAGCAAGGCAAGAAAGTAAACAGGCATTCGTCAAGAATGACAGACAGACTGCTGACCGAGGAACAGACACACATTTAGTCGTTTAGGTTTACACAGAGATGATCTCCATACATGGGATGGAAACAGTAAATGCATGTTGTTCAGCCTCTCAGGGGCAGGATTTCTCTATCCAACCCGCTTCGGACATCTGAATAATCAGCATTTCCTCGTTCCACCTCACAGTTTGCCCACACTGTAATAATAAACCATTAACTTTGTACTGCCGCGACAGAAGATGTTTGTTTTCCACATATCAGCCATGTTGTCTGCACAAAACACAATACTTTTACATTTAGTAATCAATCACTGTGTAAAAACTTTCAAGCACGAAGCACCAACTAACCACATGGAAATGCAAATTTGGATTTGAATAAAAACAACCTACAGTTATGCATTTCTTCACCACATCCATCCATGCATTGAGCTACACTACCTTTAATACTTTTTGTTTTCAGTTTTGCTTTCTGCTTTCTATTCAATGAAATCAGAGAAAAATATTGTTTAGAACATTAGTAATTGATTCTTAAGCAGCAAATCTGCATATTAGAATGATTTCTAATCATTCTAATGATCATGTGACTCTGAAGACCAGAGTAACGATGTGAAAATTTAGCTTTGCATCACATAAATGAGATTTTAAAAATACTGAAAAAGACAAATCATTAATTTAAAACTGCAATAATATTTCATAATATCACTACTGTTATCATTACTATTATTTCATAATATTACTAAATTTTACCAACCCCAAATCGTGTTATTATTTTAATATGCCAATGCACCTTACAAGACTTTTCACTTGGGTTACATTTTATTTATAATTTTTATTAGTCATCATATATTTGTCCAATTAATGATATTTAAGCATTACATAATTACTTGTAGATATAAAACTTATATGTTCATATTTGAATGTGCATCTGCTGATGTTAAGCACCACATAATTGATTAGGTAATGGCTTATTAATGAAAACGAATTCATGCATTATTAATGAAAGTGAAAGTGTTGGCTTATTCTTAAAAAAAAATTGTTTTATTATTAATGATAAGAACATAATAAAGATTTGAGGGTGGGCTTTTTGACAAGGTGCAGTATAAACCCATCTAGCAACCATTCAAACACCTTAGCAAACACACACGAAACCACTCAGAATACCTTAGGAAATGCTTAGCAACTTCCCAGAACACTCTAGCAATGCCCTGAATCCATTCATAACATCTTAACCAGTACTAGTATAGTTGTCAGTGAGTTTCAAATGCAAGCACCATTTAGAAAATGTAAAAACAGGGGTGTAATATGATTATTATACGAACATGCATGTGTGTATGTGATGAAAAACATTCTTAACTGTCATCAGAAGCAACGAGAACATAATTCACAACGTGACAACAACATCAACACGGATACATAAAGATTCGAAAACGCCTTCAAAACCGAAACGGTCAAAGCGCGTCAGAACATTTCCCGCGAAATGTGCAAACGCGCTCACCTTTTTAAAGATACACTTCACATTTATTTCGCTTAGATTAACCTGCGTGCTTAGAAACATACTTATGAAGATATTTGCCAAGTAAAAATATCGACACTGAACAGTCTAGATGAACCTTACCATGACTTTCACAGCTGTCACGCAGTCTAAGGTCACAGAAGTACTCACGTCTGCAGTAATAACGCTTTTAATGTCAGAAGAATAAAGTGGAGAGTGAAGAGAAGATGTCAGGTGTGATGTCCCCTCACCTGTGCAGGCTCGCTTTCACCTGTGCCGATGGTGGCCATGTTGAAGTAGATCCCAAAGCAACTGTACACATTGAAATATGTGCCTCAGTGTGCAGCAACTTCCTGCTCTGTCCATTGGCTCTGTTCCTGAAAAATATGTATCCCAGCATGTAATAACTCTCAGAAAACTTCCTGTTACATGCAGCTAATGCTTTCGAGAAACCTTTATGGGAATGTATTACACACAATATAAGATATGCCAGAGTGTTAAAGTTGTCTTTATTTTACTTATAATTTTTCTAAGTTCTGAATTGATGGCTAGGGTGGCTACTGAAAAGCAATACAAAATTTAGCGGAGTGATACGAACACTTAAATATAAAAACATTATCATTAAGCACGATCTTACAAAGGTAAACATCAGTTTTGTATTGACTAAGCCATATGTTTCCACATTTGTCTTCCATAATGTTTATGCTGTTTTGTTTTATTCGCACTGAGCAGGGAATAATCCAATATGATCTCCAAAAATCATTCTGTACAATTATTGTACACGTCTTTTTGCAAAGTTAACAGATAACTTTTGTTGATAAGTTTTTTGATTGAAGTTTAGGGATTTTGAGATATTGTTTTTTTTAAGAACACTAGATGGCGCCATTGTTATATATTTTCAGTTCTTGACATTACATTGACTCTTATGCATATCACTGTGGGGCAAATCGGGGCTAGTTGTCACAAGTGTGTGTGCATGTGAGGGTTAGGTGTGCCCTACGTTATGAGGACAAAATGTCCCCACAAAAATGGCAATATCCAAAATCCTTGTCCGTGTGGGGACATTCTTGGTCCCTATGAGGAAGCAAGCTTATAAATCATACAGAATTAAGTTTTTTGAAAATCTAAAAATGCAGAAAGTTTTGTGTGAGGCTAGGGTTAGGGTAAGGGGATAGAAAATACAGTTTGTACAGTATAAAAACAATTACGCCTGTGGAATGTCCCCATAAAAAATAAAAACCCAACGTGTGCATTTTTAATTTTGTCATATATTTAATATGGGTAAGCAAGTTCTTGGGTAACAAAAACACAATGGACACATTAAGGTCAACTATTACGTAAAATATAATTTTGTCATGTATTTAATATGGGTAAACAAGAACACATTGTGACACATTAGGGTCAACTATAATGAAGGTAGATTTTATATTGGGGCAAGTCGTCATATGGGTTTTAGATGTTGTGGAACAGATTAGGCTAAATATGTTTATTTAGCTTTTTCATGAATGTTTAATTTTTTCCTAAAAAGCCTATAATAGATTATTTCGCACCATTATTTCAACTTAGTCCATATAATGCTCCACTATCAGGCATGTTGTCAGAAAATGAGAGTTCAGTAGCCTTTTTTTCTTCCTTTGATAATATTGGCAGAAATGCTCAAAAAACTCCTAATGAGAAATAATCAGTGCATTAAAAATTGTGACAACTAGCCCCCGTCTTGCTTTTAGTTACATACAGTAGTAATGTGAGTTTCTGTTTACATACTGCATGTTGTAAGACAACTGTCAACATGGTAATATAACTTAAACTTCAAGTAAATAAAAGTGAAAAGGAAACATAGTTTGGTCAGTGCAGAGTAAATACTAAGACCTGTGAGTCTCTATTGAAATAATGTTTGTTCTATAGGTGAATTGTCCTTTAAAATACCAGGAACATGTTCCAGCAATGGAAGACATTCATGGCAGCAAAGTCTTAAAGGTGTTGAATTACAGTGAAGCAGTCTTCATGTCTGCAGAGGAAACCATCCATGACAATCACTGCAATCACCCTGACTCTCAAACCCTCAGTATAAAAATGCTTGACATTTTCAACACCATGAGAGTTTGTATTGCAAGAATTGCAAGATATAAAGAAGCAGTTCTGAGAAGTGAGAATTGGGAAATGTAAACATGCAAATGTGAGATAACATTAGAATCATGAGATTAAATCTCAGAACTCTGGGGAAAAATTCAGAATTGCAAGATGTAAATTTAGAATTCAGATGAAAAAGATCTGCATTTATATCTTACATTTGTGTTTATATCTTACAATTCAGGACTGAGAGAAAAAAAGTCTGATTTGTCAGATTAAACTCAGAATTGTGAGGAAACAAGTCAGAATTGTGAAATAAAAGTAACTAATTTATTTATTCCACATGTTTCAATACATTCTAATAGAACCCACATTTAACTAGGCACATAACCAACCTATATGACCTGCAGTACCTTCTTTGACCACCAGGGGTCTGCAAATACCCAAATGAAAAACCCTAAATACAGGGAACACAACAGATGAAGGGAAATATGTCCACACAATTTCCTAAAGTACTGTTGACAAGATTTTAATGAACAAGATATGTCAGCATAAAAACAGCAAATTGTCTAATCTCTCCAAAAACCCTTGCATTGCAAACGTCAACTAAATCTCATCATACACTTGCATAAATCATTTAGACACATGCATTATGCCTTAATTGCACTTTACTCACACACAAACATAACTCGATTTCATTCATGAATAAACTTTATGACTTCATTTCATGATTTGTTTGTCTTACCTAGGCTGCCATTTAAAGAGGAAGACACACCAGTAAAAAGCCTGTCTTGGGACACGTGGCTACAGTTGGCCACTGCCTAGGCCAAGGAATTATATGTCCAGTATCCAGATGGGACTGCATGGAGTGTGAATACAGGATAAATCTAGAGAGGTTTGTAAACGTGGCTACTTGCACATCAGCCTTACGTAACATGTCTCTGGACAGATTTTGCAGGGGCACAATCAAACAGGGCTTGGCTTTTGCCATCTGTTTACCCCTTTGAGATTGATCATTGCAGTTTAGGCTGGTTGTTTTCCACCAGAGCACTCAGAATCAGTTTGTTACTTCAAAGACTGATGTTCCCAGTTCTGAATTGATCATTTGGTTGAATTCTGTCTGGTTGGTTGTGTTTAACAAATAAAAATGAATAATCATGCGGATAACTGTCTGAGGGCATCAATTATAAACGACTAAAATGGTAAGGGGAATAAAATTAATTAAATATTTTAAAAGTGTGAATATCTATAAATGTGTGTTAATGAGAATATGAATAATACTTTCGTACTTAAGTAATTTCTTACTCTTTTTATAAAACACATTGCATCATAATCATCAGTGTATTGCAAAATACACATTAATATCACTTTAATACGCCCTTATGTCTTCAGTGTGAATAGTTACTATATAGGTTAGCCGTTTGAAAGTATCATTCAAACTGTAACCCTAATGCATTACAGAAGTTATTATCATGCTCTCGTTAAACGGGTATATTTCCCTAAATATATACATATTTACATTTCCGAGTCTCTTTTGTATAAATCACATTCTGAGATATGTTTTCCGTTTACATTTATATCGGTGGCCGAAATCATAACACAGACCAACCGTCGCCCTGTGAACTCTTGGAAAAAACTAATCTCGAATAACTTAATATTTTTCCATCGCAAACAAGTTGTTTGACTAAAAATACATAATAAATGTAAGCTTAAATGTTTTGACATGGATATTGGCTTCTGTTTTTCACTTTTGTGAACACATACCTGAGGAGAAATAAGGGCAAGCAAATTTAGTTGCTTTCCTCAGTCGCAGCTCATTAGCGTCTGAAGATAACAAAACTCATCACTATGACAACCCACAGCAAAGACTCCCGCTATTAGCGGAAACTGCTTTGTTTGAAAATTGGTCCGAGTAGGTATTATGATGTGTACACACCGCCATTACATACAAAGTGAATGCAAAGACGCGAAATGAGGCGAATTGGCGTTGGGCGACGCGATTGCCGCGAAGCCGCCACAAAATCTGAAAACCACGCCCACCGGGGGCGGCGCGGGGGGGATCTAACCCCCTCCTTTTTTTATAACAAGCATTTAATAACACAAAAGTAGAGCGCAACGTGTCATATTACTCTATGTGAACCTGAGAGGAGGAGATATATTAAGAAAATAAATTTTATTGGTCTATGTCGGTGCCCCTTTTCCTTCCCTTTCTTTTGTTGGAGAAATGATCCAACTGAATGCCCAAGTGTGAAATACCCTGAAATTTATAACTATTTGTGTCCTTAAACGCTAGATGAACAGAAATATAAATATAAGACCCAGTGTTGCCAGGTTTTCACAACAAAACCCGCTCAATTGCTACTTAAATCTAGCCCAAAACTAGCCCAATTGCATTTCAAGGGGGGTCCCGTTAAAAATCGCATTTCGGGGGTTCCTGGTAAATTTGTATTTCAGGGGCTAAATATGACATTATTGGGATCACTTCAACACGCGGACATCAAAAACAACCCACGGCAACAGTGTTAAAATAGCCTAACTTGACAACACTGACAAGACAGTAGGTCCCCTCCAGGGACTTATTGGCCTAAATGCGTTCTGTCTCTATTTTCCCTACATGTTGAAAAATTTCAACTCAGGTCTGGTTGTGTGGGAAAATGGAGTTAATGGAGTTAATGCGTGATTTTTTTTTTCACGTGAGTGATGCTAAAAACCTTAGAGAAAGTAATCTAGAGCGAGTAATGTGATGCAAATATTCGCTTCGCTTTATAATTTGAAATATGCGATTTCAGATGCAGCTTGTCGAACTTTTATATGTTTCATCATAAATTAGTTAGTAATTTACAAAAAAAGACCATTGTTACCATTGTTAAATAAATAAACAAATAAAATCAGAATATCTATAAATAAGAATAAATGAGAATATGAATAAAAATACAAAAAATAAATAGATAAATAAAACTAAAAGAAAAATACTGTATGCATAAAACCCACAAATATTAAAGATTAAGATTCATCTTTTATGTTGAGTTGAACAAATATCATATTCAGGTATAACAGCAGCTAAAATGGGAAGGTTGGGGAAATAAAATAAATACAATAAAATAAGTAATTAAATAAAATAATAAAATAAGCAGTGTTCGGGGTAGTTATAATCACATTACTTTTTTCAAGTCACTAGTAAAGTAACGCATTACTTTTTAATTTACAAGAAAATATCTGAGTTACTTTTTTTCCCGTTTATTGATTGAAAGCTCTCCTGTCCCCATGTTGGGAGAAATCAGGAGTAAGATGTCACTTTATTTTTAGAATAAATGTGAACATGCATTAATTTATCTTATTCACAAAAAAACAAAAAAAAACAATTCAGTATTCCTCAAAATGAATAACAATAATATGACGCAAACCTGCATAATTAATATGTTAAATAATACAAATATCCTTTATGTATTTAATCTCCTTTTATTAATCAGTTTCTTTGCTGCTGACCTTTGATGATCCAATTTAACCATACTAATAAGCAAAAATTACTCAAGATAAACTCCGTTTGTAAAACGTTTGTTTTTCTTCTTTTTTTTAAATTGCTGAATAGTGTTCTGTGGTATACTGTACAGTTGTGAATTTACTTTTCCTTAAGCCTGAGGCTTTTGGTGTGAAAGGGCTTTTACATTTGCCAGAAGCAAAACTCTAAATCAAAAACAAACAAGCAAGCCCTGATCAGATTAAAAAAGTAACACAAAAGTAATGTAATGCATTACTTTCCATAAAAAGTTACTACACTGACCAAAATTATAAACGCAACACTTTTCTTTTTGCCCCCATTTTTCATGACCTGAACTCAAAGATCTAAGGGTGCTTTCACACCTGTAGATCGATTGCTTTGTTCCGAAACAGGGGTTAAAATTATTACAATGTTGTTTTTTATTCATGGTGCGGTTTGCTTTCACGCAGCAAAGTTTCTAAACGACCCAAATGTGTTAATACAAGTCACGCAC
>JAHKKF010500908.1:0-15176 GCA_019740295.1 Labeo calbasu
TGTGTGTGTGTGTGCACACACACACACACACACACACACAGTATTTAAAAAAATGTAAAATAATAAAAATAGATTTAGATTTAAAATCTGTCAAAGAGAGAGATTATAAATATGAATCTATTATTTTTTTCATTATTTATATAGAATTATAGAATAATTATAAATGGTATTTAGAATGTATTTAGTATTTTTCAATATATATATATAGTTTCTATCATAAATATTACAAACAGTAATATATACACACACACACACACACAGTATTTAAAAAAATAATAATACAAGACAAATTTATATTTAAAATCTTTCATATAGAGGGAAAGATGTATTTAGTATTTGTATATTTTATGTACATATATAACCTTATTTTATATTACAATATATATTTATTATATTTATTATTGCACAATTTTTTAATACATATTTGAGGAAAACAGCCCACGTCATTGTAACACCCACAGCGTCATGTACAGGATGAGTCAGTCTCCATCTCTCCATGAAACTGCGTTTGTCACGAAAACATAGACACAGAGTGAATATTTTCATTTTTATGGCTTATGTGAAAAATGTTCCTCATGACTCACCAAATGCGGTTCTGATAGGGTGAAAAAAAACAAAACAGAGATAAACTGTGGGGTAAAAGCAACTAATGATGATAAATCTTCCACTGAGGGGAAAAAAGTTGTTACAAGTAGATGTAGAGTTTCAGACTATCCGTAAACTGTAATATGTTGCCAAATTTACTCTCATTTGGCGCCTAATTAATTTTGAATGCGTGCGTATGTATATATAATGTACCAAAACATTTGTATTTGTTTCTGTAATTTGTATCTTATGGCTGCTAAATCACGGCTGTCAGTCGCGGTATAGAGGAAGTGTCCTTGTATGTCAGACACTCAAGCCTCAATCAAATTGTAACGTGTTATTTCCCTTTACAGTTGCTTGGAGAGGCAACAACAGCCTGCTGACAGCACAACTAATTAGAGGGATCATTCAGGGAGAGGCTCACAAAAGAATGATTGTCACTCCCTTGTCCTCTTTCTCACTCCTTCTCCTGCTCACGCTCTTCTTCTTCTTCTCTCTGTTGTGTCGTTCTCCCTCTCTGTCTCTGTCACAGGTCTGGATTTGAGCAGTATGTGGAGAGTGGATATCCTCAGTACCCAGACAGCTGTCATGGTGAGTTCCAGACAGTCCGAGCAGACCTGCTCCCAGAGATCATAACTCATTCACACCATTATTACATCCCTACACATTGCTGCTACAGCTCCACTTCTGTTCTGAAGACTTCCAGAACTCTAGAAGCTTTCCGAGGGAATCTCATGGAACATGTCAAGAACATGTCCGGGTCATGTTTCTCTCAAACAAGGAAACAGACCAAAAAAAAAAAATTACATTTTGCAGCCTCTTTGAACAAGCCTCTTTGCAGTCTTGTATATAATCAATTCATGTGTTGTGTATATTCTTGCACTGTAATTGCAAAAAGGGAGGAAATTACAGCGATCATCCTAATATAAAATAGCTTAACCATAGTAAAATTGCCTTAATGCATGGCCTTGAATGGCTTATTGCTTTTATGCATCAAGGCAGATGCAGTATGTTGCTATAAGACAACATTGTTCAATAAATAATTTGATCTAATTATAGTAAAAAACTCAAAAACCAATTCTTCCACTAAGTAATAAGGTTCATTAGCCTTCTTATAAGTTCATTATTCTTCTTATTCTTTCTGTAGATGTCTTGGCCACGACTCGCAAGCAGAACCCCGCGGTGGACTCTGCGTACGGTCAGTGCACTAATTCAATCTCATAAGCTTTAAATTCAGTCATTCAGATTGCTTGAGTAAATGGATACATTATGTCCAGCCATAATCACAGTCATGTTCATATCCATTGACCACTTTAAACCAGAAATTTTATGGCCAGCCATTATATTCTCTAAAGTTGGGTCTTGTATTCAACAATAGGCCCAGATTGCTATTACTTTTTTCACGTTGTGTCACTGATCTCATGGTGTGAATATTACATCATGTCTCTTTTTTATATCCGACAGTTTGCCTTTCACGCACACATGCATAAATCTTCAATCTGTCCCGTTCTGACCTCAGCAGCTCTTACAACAGCTCACAGAGAGGTGATAGTTTCCCAGATCAATAGAGTCCGTTACACAAATGACCCGCAGTGAGTCTGCAGGCTGCAGATCTGGACGGCAGACAGAAATGTCCTGCAGGGCTGTGGGCCGTATCAGAGAGCTCTGAGCAAGAGCTTTGGAGGAACAACTAAAAATCACAATCTGACAAATTAATTTTCTCACTGAGTGGATGTGTGACGGTATGTCTGTGTGTGTGCGTGCGTGTGAGAGAGAGAAACAGAGGGTGTGTATGTTGTGATAGACGATGCGTGTGCATGAAAGAGCATATGTGTGTGTTTTGGAAGGAGAGAGGAAGCTTGTGAAAGAGAGAGGGAAAGTGTGTGTGCGTTGAAGAGAGAAACAGAAATGTGCAGGGTCTGTTTTTCTTTTTTTGCGAACTGTATTATATTTCAGACAGTCATGAGCTAATACTAGCTGACAGCTGGCCTGTGTGTGTGAAAGTGTGTGTTAACATCCCTGGGTGGTGTTGTCTGGTTTTGCTTCTAAAGCGTGCCAGTGGATGCAGTGTGATCCGGGTCAGAGTGTACAGCTATTGTACCACACACAATGCTCTCTGACTCTCTCTCTCACACACACACAAATCAGTGATCCCCATCCTCTGTGGATGATATGAAATATCCAGTATATTTCACAACATCCTTGTATTGCCATCTGGATTAGTCACATGAGGGTATTAGCACAGATGAGTTTTAGTAAATAATAATTTCCCAGTCACCTGCTTTGTTCTGTTCTAATCTTCAGCTAATGAATCAGTGCCACTGTTTTTTGAGCTGATTATAGTACGAAAATATTTCTAAGACGGCTTCCAATCTGTCCATCAGCCAGTAAGAGAGAAGTGAAGAACTCCCTGGTGACCCAAAACATTTTCCTTCTGTCTGTTATCAGAATATTAGAGGGAAGGAAACAACAGATAGATGATAGATGGAAGGAAGGATAGAAGGATATAGTAAGGAAGAATGGGAGGAAGGATGTAAGAAGGAAGGAAGAATAGATGAAGAGAGAAAGAAAGTGAGGAAGAATAGGTTAATAAAGCAAGCATAGATTAAAGAAGAGAGAATAGAGTAAGGAAGGAAGAATAGATTATTAAAGGAAGAATAAATTCATGAAGAAAGAAAGAATAGATTAATGAAGAAGGAATCAATTCATAAAGGAAGAAAAATGAACAGATCGATAAAAGAATAGACTGACTAAGAAATACTAGATTCATGATGGAAGAAATAGTAGAGGAAAGAAAAAAGAAAGAACAAACTGATACAGGAAGAATAGATTCATGATGGAAGAAAGAATAGAAAGAAAAAAGATTCACAAAGAAAGAATAGATTCATGAAGGAAGAAAGAATAATGAAGAAATAAATTTGTGAAGAAATAGATTCATGAAGACAGAATAGATTCACAAAGAAAGAATAGATTCATGAAGAAAGAATAGATTCATGAAGGAAGAAAGAATAATGAAGTAAAAATGGATTCACGAAGAAAGAATAAATTGACAAAGAAAATAGATTCATGAACAAAAACAGATTCGCAAAGCGAAGAAAGAATAATGAAGAAATAGATTTGTGAAGAAATAGATTCATGAAAACAGAATAGATTCAGAAGGAATAGATTCATGACGAAAGAATAGATCTATGAAGAAAGAATAGATTCATGAAGGAAGAAAGAATAATGAAGTAAAAATGGATTCATGAAGAAAGAATAGATTCACGAAGAAAGAATAGATTGACAAAGAAAGAATAGATTCACATAGAATAGATTCACAAAGAAATAATATACTTACAAAGAAAAAAAAATAGATTCACGAAGAAAGACCAGATTCATGAAGAATAGATTCACAAAGAAAGAATGGATTTACAAAGAAAGAATGGATTTACAAAGAAAAAATAGATTCACATAGAATAGATTCACAAAAAACAAATAGATTCACAAAGAAAGAACAGATTCACAAAGAATGGATTCACAAAGAAAGAAAGGATTCACGAAGAAAGAACAGATTCAAAGAATGAATAGATTCACAAAGAAAGAATGGATTTACAAAGAAAGAATGGATTCACGAAGAACAGATTCACAAAGAATAGATTCACTAAGAAAGAACAGATTCATGAAGAAAGAATAGATTCACAAAGAACGAATAGATTCACAAAGGAAGAATAGATTTACGAGGAGCGAATAGATTCATGAAGAACGAATAGATTCACAAAGAACAAATAGATTCACAAGGAACGAATAGATTCATAAAGAAAGAACAGATTCACAAAGAAAGAACAGATTCACGAAGAAAGAATAGATTGACGAAGAACGAATAGATTCACAAAGAATGAATAGATTCATAAAGAAAGAACAGATGCACAAAGAAAGAACAGGTTTATGAAGAACGAATAGATTTTTGAAGGAAGAATAGATTCACGAAGAAAGAATAGATTAACAAAGGAAGAATAAGATTCATGAAGAACGAATAGATTCATGAAGAACAGATTTTTAAAGGAAGAATAGATTCACAAAGAACAAATAGATTTATGAAGGAAGAATAGATTCAGGAAGGAAGAATAGACTCATAAGGTAGAAAGAGTAGATTAAGGAAGGAATGAAGAACAGATGAGGGTAGAAAGGAAGTAAGGAAGAATAGATTCATGAAAGAGGGAGGGGAGAATAGCTTAATGAAGGAGATAAAGAAGAATAGAGGAAGGAAGGAAGAAAGAATAGATTAAGGAAGGAATGAAAAACCCTAACCCCGAGGAAAGTATTAGAGACTAAGAAAAAGAATTGAAGGCAATATTTAAGAAATGAAGGAAAGATTAAGAGAAAGAAGAACGGACTGAGACTGAAGAAGGGAGGAATGAAGGGCATAAGATAGATCACAGAGGAAATAATGAAGGCAGACAGGAAGCAGAGAGAGGCCGGGAGTATGTAAGCACTGATCATGGCATCAGGCTGTAGTGTCATGGATGTGTGGGATGCTGGACGGCGTGTCCCGGTGCTCCTCTCTGTGAAAGAGCACACAGTGGGTGCACACATTCAATGAGCTTCCCCACCGCTTCATTCAGCCACCACAGCTCCTCTTCCAGCCACTGGAAATGACACGGCAGTGCAGCTTCTCACCTCACGCTGAGACAAAGCCTCCCACGGCACCTTGGCACGGTAATTAGAGCTCTACCTGCATTCAAGAGAAGTTATTACATCCTCAGAACTCTCGCCGTCTTCCCACTGCGTGATGAAGCCATCCCATTGTGAGAGGTGGACGAAAAATCCCACAATGCACCACTGTTTTCCGACAGCTCTTTTCTTCCGGCACCCTTTAAATAGAATGGAAACGGAACGATAATAAAAGCATCCCGTGTGCCAGTCCCGAGCTCCCCTGTTGATCGGGCACCGTGTGGCACAGATGGCAAGATGACAGGCTTTATTTAGAGGTGGGCAGGCGGAGGATGGGCTCCGCGTTTGGCCCCGGACAACCGGCTGCTGCTGATGAGCGCTGTGTGCCGCTACATTAAGCATTACTCCGGCGATGGAGCTCCTCACAGCA
This sequence comes from Labeo calbasu, assembly GCA_019740295.1. Lineage (NCBI taxonomy): Eukaryota > Metazoa > Chordata > Actinopteri > Cypriniformes > Cyprinidae > Labeo > Labeo calbasu. The sequence goes on from JAHKKF010500908.1 coordinate 5,666, forward strand.
GCCCGAGCCAGAGGACGCAGAGTCTTTCAGAAAGACAGCTCCGCAAGGTCATTTGTACTTAAAGTCGCCCGGGGAATGAGGAGAGCTTAATCTCCGAATCAGACTTGTGAGGATATCCTCAAAGTATGTGGTCGGCAAGTATGTTTAGGATCAGCACTTTGTGGTGGAATGGATGGAAAAGAAGAAAGGGAGGGGAAGCGGTTCAAAAAGAAGCTTCTGTGAGATTAGCTCAGTTCAGATCAAATGCTACCAAGTTTCGATTCTGCAATACTCTGGGGCTAGAAATTCATGCGGTGGCACAACAAAAACAAAGAAAATGTTCTATTGATTTTGCTGCAAGATTTTTTTTTTTTTTTCTTCATGTTACGTGATTTGTACTGTGATTTCTATAGCACCCTTCACATAAACTTTACAACTTCTAAAGTCTTTTACTAAGCTTTTTTAAAGGGATAGTTCACACAAAAATCAAAATTCAGTAATTTACTAACCCTCATGTTGTTACAAAGCAGTATAACATTCTTTCTTCAGAGGAATGCAAAAGGGTTTATTTTTTTTTCAAGGAAATTCAGTGGGGTCCAATGTTGTTTTTAGTGTTTATACAGTTGTATTAATGGTTTGTTATTCATTAATATTTTGAATTACCTTTTACATTTTCAATTTTAATTTTCGTTTAAGTTTTTTTAGCAATTTCATGTGCTTTTGTCATTTTTTTTTTCATTTAAAATTACATTTAAACTTATATTAATTCAGTTCTTTTAGTATTTAAGTTTTTCATCTAATATTTATATTTCATTTCAGCAGAATAAATTTCAATTTATAAAATAAAGTTTAATATTACAAAATTAAATATTTCAATTAATAAAAATGATACATAATCATTTGTTTTAATTAAAGGAATAGTTTACCCAAAAATATTTTTTTGTCATCTTTTACTCACATTCACGTTGTTTCAAACCTGTATAGGTTTCTTTCTTATGTTGAACACAGAAGATATTTTGAAGAACCAAACAGTTATTGGTCCCCATTGGCTTTCATACACTGTAAAAAACAAACGAACCAAAAAAACACAATTTGTCAACTTAAAATAATTTGTTACCCTGCTCCTTTAAAATTATGTTCACTCAACTCAAATAAGTTTAGTTAACTTGAAATGTTAAGTTGTTCTAAGTGACAACTAAAAAAAATTGGTTTGTTAAACTTTAAAGCTGGGCTTGTTACCCAGCTGCCTTAACATTTTAAGTTGAATCAACTAAAATATCTAAGTTGTCACTTAGTACAACCTAACATTTCAAGTTGACTAAACTTTTTTTGAGTTGACTGAACAATTTTTTTTTTTTTTTTTTTTTTTACAGAGTAGTAGGTTAAGAAATACTATGGAAGTCAATGGTGACCATCAACTGTTTGATTACTAGCTTTCTTCAAAATGTCTTCTTTTTATGTTCAACATAAGAAAGAAACTCATACAGGTTTGGAACAACATTAGGGTTTTCAATTTTCATTTTTGGGTGAACAGTTTAACAATAACCACATTTTCTATGGTCCCCATCGACTGTCATTATATGGATAACAGCTCTTGAAAATCTCTTCTTTAAACTGAAAATTGTCCTCATTCTGTTATTACTCAGATGTTTCTCCAAACCTGTATGTCTTTCTTTCTTCTGTGGAACATGAAAGAATAACAAATGTTTTGGAAGTCAGTAATGTCCAAAACAACCAAATTAGACCCCACAGTCAAAAAAAGATCTTATTTTGTGTTTAACAGAAGAAAGAAACTCATAAAGGTTGTTAATGATATTAGATTGAAGGCTGAATTTTCCTTTTTAGGTGAACTATCCCTTTACTGAAAATTGTATAAAATGGCAATATGTTGAACTGATTTCAAATGCATTTGATGGATATTTCTCAACAAAGTAACTTTGTTGCCCCCTTCCAATATAACCACAGGAAAGACCTCACCCACAAGCGCCAGCACAACCAATCAGGGGCCAGCTCTGCCTAAAGTCAGTGGTGTCCCTGAGACAGGTACCCGCCCCGAGGAGGGGAGGCGGGGAGGGCAGGGTTCTCCTGACTTGAAGCCAGGCAGTGTGGAGATGGAGGGTAAGGGGGTGGGGAGAGGCCCTTGGCCCGTTGTCTGTCTTCTAGCTTCCCTTTTTTCCCAAGTTTAAACTTTTCCAGCGCTGTATTGGATTCCGCTGCATGACCCCACAGCTGCACACAATGCAAAATACACTCACAAAGAAACAAAAGAATCCCAAAGAATCAAAGTAAAGTGCAAGCTCATACACACCGACTTGGAGATGCAAAAAAATTCTCTTTCCTAAAAAACCCCTTTGAGTCAGGCAATCTGCGAGTCTGTGTTCGTCGCATTCGACCTTCCCTGTTGTTCTTGCTACACAAACAAACAGAACGAATCATCTGCAGTCGTCTTTGTGGTTTTAATACATTTAAATATGCCCTACATCTCCAAAGGTACTTTGTCTAGTTTCCACTCATGCGTCCCCGGCTGAGGTTCGGTAGAATCCAGAAAAATGATCATAAATCCTGTGCCTGCCGCTATGATCATCCACTCAGCCTATAATGAGAAGCACCAGCAGTCGATAAATAAGCAGCGACTACAGGCCCGCAGGCAGACGCCGCCTGATAGAAATTTCCAGCGTGCAATCTATTCAGCCACTCGGTCAAGAGCAGTCGCACGCTCGTGCAATCAAACGACCCGCAGACAGGAGAGCTTCGGCGGTTTAGTCCCAACGTACCTTATATCTCCCTCTCTTCACCTCTCAACTCATCCCTCGATTTCAATATCCCTGTTGTTGAGAGGTAATATGTTAATACACACAGAGTATTGTGAACCTCAGCGGGCTGATGGTTTTTCACACCCTGCCTTTATGCGGCATTATTTAGTGTAGCTGATTCAATTAAAATTGTACAACAGCTGCTTCCAGTTTAAAGCAACAGTTCCTTATCTGCTTTCGACATTTCAGACCAGAGTATATAAATAGTGACTGCAGTCTTTCAGAGTCTTTCAAAATATGCTTTAAATTTAGTCAATATTTCATTGTGTTGTATTCATTAAAGCGATAGTTCACTCGAGAATGAAAATTCTGTCATTAATTACTCACCCTCATGTCGTTCCAAACCCGTAAGACCTTTGTTCATCTTCAAAACACAAATTAGGATATTTCTGATGAAATCCGAGAGCTTTCTGACCCTGCATAAACAGCAACACAACTGGAAAGGATAGAAAGGATATTGTTAAAATAATCCGTGTGACATCAGTGGTTCAACTGTAATTTTCTAAAGCTATGAGAATATTTTTTGTGCACAAAGAAAGCAACATTTATTCAACAATTGCTTCTTTCTGTGTCAGCCGATGCACGTTCACAACGTACCATGACGCATGCATTATAAAGGATATAATGCATTATAATTATTCATAATGTGCATTGTAATACATTATATTTTATCTTAATTAAAACCCAATTTAAAATGCCTAGTTTAACAATGAATTGATGTTATAATGTATTAACTGTGGTTACGAAGATTGTACAGTACATTATAAGATGCATTACAAAGCATAATTAATGCATTAAAACTACCTAATGCATTATACATAAAGGCTTTAAAGAAGAAGTTCACTTCCAGAACATAAATTTACAGAAAATTTGCTCACCCCCTTGTCATCCAAGAGGTTCATGTCTTTCTTTCTTCAGTCGATAAGAAATTATGTTTCTTGATATAGTTCATATAATGGACTTCAATGGTGCCCCCAAGTTTGAACTTCCAAAATGCAGTTTAAGTGCAGCTTCAAATGGCTCTAAATGATCCCAGCCGAGTAAGAAGGGTCTTATCTAACAAAACGGTCTGTCATTTTTTAAACCAATTGACAATTTATATAGTTCTTATCCTCAAATGCTCGTCTTGTCTAAGTCTGTGTGAAATCTGTTTTTTTCCGCTTCAATACGGTCAATACAGTTAGGGTATGTCGAAAAAAGTCCATCTCATTTTCTTTCCCAACTTCAAAATCAACCCAGTGTTTACAAAGTGAACATACAAAGAAGATCAGACACCAGGTAAAACAGTGATGTAGGATGATTTTGACACTAAAGAAGAAAGCGAGACGGGAATATAACTTTTCGACATAACTGAATTGACCCGGATTACATAGACTACGCATTTGAGCTTAAAAAGTATATAAATTGTCAATTTGTTTTAAAAAAGACAGATCGTTTTGCTATAAGACCCTTCTTCCTTGGCTGGGATCATTTAGAGCCATTTGAAGCTGCATTTAAACTGCATTTTGGAAGTTCAAACTTGGGGGCACCATTGAAGTCCACTATATGGAAAACAAGAGGGTGAGTAAATTATCAGTAAATTTATTTCTGGAAGTGAACTTATTCTTCAAGTAAAGTGTTACCATTATGCTTTATCCTTTATTCGTTGTCTTTCATGCATGCTGTAACGAAGAGCATATTAACAATGTGACTTTACAAATTCATCACAGTGCAAATTCGTCACATGCTCTTTTGTCATTGTGCAAATGCAAGCTGTAATATTACATCACTGTTGATTAATCTCATTAATAGGATGTGTTAGGGTGAGTTAATTAATCCTGTTAGAAGAGCACTTCAGTTTACCGATGTTCATTCATCGTTCACATTCAGCTCAAGCTGTTCATTCAGCATCGAAGCAGTTATATAGATTTTTCCTCTTCAAATTGCGTTTTTGCAAACCGTATCTTTATATACGAATAATCTTTGTGATATTTTCATGTCGTCTTAATTAACTTAATTAAAAAAAACCTTCATTAGCATTTTTTTTGTCAGTAATTTTGTTGTCCAAATTAGAACTCATAGCTAGAAGTCAATTATATGAGCTGTTAGTTAAAATGTCAGTTGCTAATGATTCAGTCTTTACCTTTATTCACAGCCTGCGTCATCACAGTTTATTTTAGCACACAGGGTCAGAGTCAAGCGCTCCTTTCCGTTCCTACGGCTTTAGGTGGTGTTGACTTGAGCATGCGTGGTTGAATCTCTCTCCCTCTATATATATATAAAAGGAAAGCGATAATGATGTCTGCCAAAACTAAACCTCTATTTGTTCTGAGACGGCGGCTGCTGAGTCCATGCGGCTCGTTAATGTTATTTTAAACACACCTTCTCACAGGTCATTCACACACTCGAATAAGTGCTATGATGGCAGGAACTCTGGCCCCCCGATAATTTGCGTGAGTGTTGGAGGACGGACTGCCATGAGGGGGTGGGCGGATTCTGAAACTCATTAAAACACAGTAGAAGATGAACTGACAATGAACTCCGGCTGAACTCCGGGCTGAAGATGCATTCGGTCCTGCAAAGAGGCTATTAATACCACGGCAGGGGGAGAAACAAAAGAAAGAGCCTGAGGTTTAAGGAGTCAGCGAGAGATGGAAACATGTTGAAATTGGGTGGAAGACGTAGAGGAAGTGGAAAGATAATGGAAAAGGACATGAGAAATCTGCTGATTTTGATTCCAATCACACACCCAAATAAGGCTCCAGCGAAAAAAGGAAAAACGAAATCCACTCGGCAAAGGCAGGTGTGGTAACTGCTTTAATCGACTTTATAGGAGCTCTGCTCCCGAAAAGAGCAAAGTGACGTCATTAAAGTGTTTCACTTGTAAATGTCACAGTGAGCCTGCCGCCCATGTAGCCAGAGCCAGGTAATAATGTCCATCACCAAAGGTCACAAAAAATAGATCCCGTTTTCCCCGAAAAATTCTCTTTATATTATGCCCTGACACATGCAGACTCGACACACAGGCTATTAAATAGTGCACACACACGAGTTCTTTCTAAAGAACTGTGGGCTCATACGGTGCTCGGATCCATATAATGCGCTTCCTAAAACCCTCTGCCCCCCCTCTCCTTTTCCTTGCCCCTTCCCTCTCTTCCTCCAGTCCTTCTGACTGGAGAGATGTAGTGCTCTGTTAACCTGCCTGTTTTTTCAGACTAATGCTTCACCTTCTTAAGTTCTAAAGCCTCTCTTATTTTCCCCTCTGGGTTTAGTTTAGAGTCTCGTAAAGCCTGAGCTCTGTAGTCCGACTTTAGGATTACGGCCTTTATTTTTTTTTTTAGTTCTTCTAGAACTGTCTCCCACCTCTTTTTTTAGTCTCAAATAGTTTATAATTTTCTTCTAAGGATTAGAGATACTTGAGCAACTCAGGCTTCAGAGTGAGGCTGTAGCGAGTTCGATTGTTTCCCGCATGCTTGTTTGCTTCTCTAGGGTCGTAAGATCTCCAGCTTGACCCAGCCGCTGGCTTCCGTTGAGTTTTCGCATCCGTCTCCCTATCTGCTTGTGTGTGGTGTGTCAAAAGTATGCATGAATCTAACGTCATCTTTCGATTGAAAGCGCATCTTCAGTTTGCTGAAGAGGAGAGTCGCTCTCTTATCAGATACCTGCTTTATTCGGCTTTGAATGCATGATGCTTCATATTATGCATGGTGTTTTGAAATGTTATATCCTGAAAAATGTGTGGACTTTTGTGGATTCTAAAGGTCCTTTCACATGGTTCGCATCAACCTTATCCAGTGAATTGAAATTTGCAGCGTTAGCCCTGATACTGTCTCGCAGTGCATTGCTCAAACTTGTTCACCGCTGACCTTTCGAAGCACAGCCAATGATTACTGGACAGTTTGCATGAGTTATTACATGGATGGTATTGTCAGGAACGTGGCATTTGGAGGGGGGATTTTTAATTTATTTTGGTTGTTATTTAAAATTATATATAGCCATTTAAAAGTTTGGGACTGGTAAGATTTTTAATGTTTCTTAAAGAATTCTCTTATCCCCATCAAAGTGCCATTTATTTTATCTTAAATACAGACAAAAAGGTAATATCTTGAAATATTATTGCATTATTGCATTTTATTTTAAATAAATACTTTCTTTTTAACATTTTATTCATCAAAGAATCCTGAAAAAAGTATCACAGGTTCCAAAAAATAATCATAATTTTAATTAAATACAGCACAACTGTTTTCAACATTGATAATAATCAGCCTATTAGAATTCATTTGACACAGAAGACTGGAGTAATGATGCTGAAAATTCAGCTTTGCATCACAGGAATAAATTACATTTTAAAGTGTATTAAAATAGAAAACCTTGCAATAATATTTCACAGTATTACTGTTTTTTTTCCTGTATTTTTAATTAAATAAACACAGGCTTGATGAGCAAAAGAGATTTCTTTAAAAAACATTACAAATTTGATCCCAAACTTTTGAAAGGCAGTGTATATATATTTATTTAGTTAAAATGTATAAAATTTATATGATATAAAATGCCTTTAAATTCTTTGTTTTTTTTAAATGGTATAAATAATAATAATACCAAATCAACAATTGCTTGGACTTTTTTTCTAAGCGCAAATGCATTTTACCTGTTAATTACTATATATTATTTATTTTGATATACTTTAAATTATATTTTTTTCCTGTGATGCAAAGCTATGTTTTCATCAGCTGTTACTCCAGTCTTAAGTGTAGAAATCATTCTAATATGCTGATTTATTATGTTGGAAACAGTTGTGCTGCCAAATATTTTTGGAACCTGTGATTCATTTTTTCAGGATTCTTTGATGAATAACAAGTTAAAAAACAGCATTTATTTAAAATATAAATCTTTTCTAGCCATGTAAATCCATGCCATCATTTTTTATTGATTTAACACATCCTTGGTGAATAAAAGTATTAATTTCTTTCAAAAAAAGAAAGAATACAAATTTACTGACCCAGACTTTTGAACAGTGCTGTATATTGTTAGAAACCCTTTCTATTTTAAATAAATGCTGTTCTTTTGAACATTTTATTGATCAAAGAATCCTGAAAAAAGTATCACAGGTTCCAAAAAAATATTAAGCAGCATAACTGTTTTCAACATTGATAATAATTCGGCGTATTATAATTATTTCTGACACTTAAGACTGAAGTAACAGCTGATGAAAATACAGGTTTCCATCCCAGGAATAAATGATAATTTAAAGTATATTAAAATAAAAACCATTATTTTATATTGTAATAACATTTTGCAGTATTACTGTTTTTTTCTGTATTTTTGATCAAATAAATGCAGCCTTGATGACTTCTTTAAAAAACATTACAAGTCTTACTGATCCCAAAAATAAACCTTATATAATACCATATATAAAAACCAAATAATGTCTTTCTTGCTACCTGGCGCCTGCTTAAGGTCTGTCTTTCATGACTATATCGTTTCTACGTGAAGGTAAAAATAGGCGCGTACGCTTCTGTTGAGTTCAAACCTTGATGCGAATTATGTGTAAAGACCTTAATTGATTTTCAGTTGTATTGATATATATATGATTCATATATTTTAAGAAGAACACTAATGTCTAAAGGTGTTAATAATACTATTTCCATGTCAATTCCTGTCAAATCATTTACCTGCCAGAAAAATGACTTAAAAAAGCTACTGCAGAATCTATCAAATAAAGCATTTAAGGGACAAGAGCGCTGAGCTGAAAATGCAAATCTATTCAGACAGAATATTTTCTCATTTCCTGCGTTCACAGATTCAGACGCGCTCAATTATTTACTTTTGTTTGCTATTCTCTGTGTACCTGCTCGTATTGTCAATTATATTCCATCATGAGGTAAAGCAATACTCATCCATGTTTAATTTTCCAGCGGATTTTTGCACTTCTGTGTGGAGATCAGATGATGTCAGTCACCTTTTGACTAAATTAATTTGCTCCTATTTTTGCCATTTACTTGGGTTGAACTACATACAAAAGGCTTGATTTCAACTTCCCGTGGCCCTCTGTGAAGCCGTCTGGAAAGTTCTAAAGACAATGCAACAATGTTTAGCAGTGAATTTGTAAAAGCCTCTCAGCTGAGACCCCACAAATACATTTATTTCTAGTTCTGAAGGCTGATCATTTCCCATCTACTTGATGGTACACAAATTCAATTTGAAGCTTTTGAACATTTTAAGCGTTTAATCCCCCGAGCTACACAACTAGTTCTACTACTAAAGATCCAGTTGCTTGAGCAAAAGCAAAAAACTCATCTGCATTGATTACAAAAACTGCACTCTTCCCAGCTTCAGGATCTCGGTATGTCTTGCTTATTCCACAAGATTATTTATGACAACATTGCTGCTTTCACATCAGCGCAAAAACACTAGAGGTAATTGAGTAATCAGGAAGCGAGACTACTGAATGCCCTGGAAAACCATGAGCCTAACACAACTAATTATTAACGTCTACCAAAAAACACCAAGTGAGTGATGGCCAATATACTTAACATGTAGACTACAAAAAGGTTGCAATGCCATTCTGGGTTCCCCAAAGTTCTTTAAAGAACCATTTTTTCTTCATGTTTACATGTAGAGTTCAGATGCAAATCCATCTGACGTATTTCTTTAAAATGAGCATTTCTTTCAGGCTACTTTGTGTAGGTTTCTATGTAAGTACTGGCACTTCTGATTGGGCTGAGGCTGGAATTTAGCGA
>JAHKKF010500909.1:0-13505 GCA_019740295.1 Labeo calbasu
GGTTTAGTTCTTCATGAATTATACATTAACTCGTGATTATCTGTGCATTAATTTAGCATGAATTAATGCATATTTGTGCACACGTATTGTAAAGTGTTACCGATTATTCTGCTCACTAATAGTATTAGGCTGTGGAACATTATTTTGGAGAGCATTTGTTTGATGAAAAATATTTCTGCCTCGTTTTACTAAAAGAGAACTACTGTAACTCATTTGTAAGTGTCTTCGGATAAAAGTGTCTACTAAATGAATAAATTAAATGTTAAATAAGTTAAACTTTGATAGGGTTTTTCATGAGGTGTCATTTGGTTTATGTAGGTTTGAATGTCGTAAATAGATTTACAGATGCAAATACATAAATAATCATAACTTATACTGTACATGATCATCATGCATTTTTGTTTAATTGTTGATAGCTGTACAATGAAAAAAAGGTGGACAACAGTGTCATGTTCCACATCAAAGGAGATGGAGTGACAAAAGACCCAACTGGTTTGTTTACCATTGATGAAAACACTGGGGTTGTATACGTGCACAAGCCCATCGACAGGGAACGGTACCCCCTCTTCCATGTAAGACGAAACAAGTCTAGCTAAATTTGTGATGACACTAATGCTAACAAAACAATACAACACATAGGACTGGTTCAGTTTATTTATATAGTTCATTGTGGCTTTTTGATTCTTTTGTAGGTGGACTTTGATGTGCTAGACAGGAAGACTGGTGCAACAGTGGACAAAACGCTGTCATTTAATGTAGAAATAAAGGATAAGAATGACAATAGTCCTAAGTTCACTCCGAGCAGCACTATCCGTGTACCTGTTCCTGAGAACGCGCCTGAAGGTTCAGACAACATATTACTGCATATATGAAAATAAAATGTGCTGTTAAAATACTTTCTTCTCACAGAGATACTATAATAAGTTAGCTTTTTGTAGGGTGACTTCCCCTAAAAAGTGTAAAGACTGACATTCTGCGGCGCTTTCAAAACATTACTCTGTTTGTTTAAGCATCCAAACCAGCTCAGTATACAACAACCCTGACCAAACCAGTGGCGTGAGTTTGGGGTGGGAATAAACTGTTTTGCCAGCCAATGGCAGATGGGGGTGTGGCCTGAGCGCTCTGAAAAAAACATCCAAAAAGGGCCCTATGAAATTTCTCCCAAATTCCATTTTATTTCTTTCCAAATTCATTTTTTTTTTTTTTTTTTTGGAGTTCATTTTTTTTTTTTCTGTTTTGATTTTTTTTTGATAAAGATATATGATATAATTAATGTAAATAATTTAAATATGTAAATGCACTGTAAATTTGTAAATGTCTAATATAGTAGAGATTGTATTACACATAAATATGTAATATTTAATACTACATATATTTTTTTATCAGTGACGGAAAAATAAAAAAAAAAATCATTTTGACGGAACTGTCACAAATGTTTTCTTATGTGTTTAATTACGCACAGGCGAGTACACAGAAGCTACGACCATCTATCACGCCACATTAAAGAGCGCCAAAATGATATTTGTTGCTTGAGTTTCCTGATGAAATGGACAGAATTTGAAATCTGAGACTTTGTTTTATATCAAAAGTAACACAAAGCCTAGCCTATTGCTATTTTTTGGAAGGAAGACATACTGTTTATTCATCATCTGAAAACAGCATAGACCAAAAGATCGATTGTGTTTTAAGAATCGATTTTGGTTTGTTAAAATGAGAATCTATTAAAATCGAGAAATTGTTTTTGGTTTACCCAGCCCTAGCGTATTTTGTTGTTTTTAAACAGTGTGCCGTCATCCTGTAGGTTCATGATTAAAAATGAAAATGTGAACAAAAATGAAAGCAATTAAATGTTTTATTCTAATTAAAATATGTAAATTATAATTATAATGACAGGTAATAATAGATTATGACATAATTTTTACGACCCTGACCGTCAAAATGAATGCTGAAGTCTTTTTTCTGGCAAATATTTTCTTTTGGTAAAATAATATGATGTAATTAGTGTAAGATAAATGTAAAATAAAGTTTTAATAATAATTTTATTAATAGTAGTACTATCATTACATTAAGATTTTTTTTCTGTCATAATTTCTTCAAGTTAAACCCGACCTTTATTTCGATGAGTTGCTGTGAAGACCTTAAATGTTTTTTTTTATTCATTCACAAAGAGAAATGCAGAACTGGATTCATATTTAAATAGTATTTTTGTGCTTCATATTCACAGACACCAGTCCATATCGCATTTTGTTTAAGTGTACTGACCTACCTTTCTTCATCCATTTCTTCATCTTTCATCCAAAATTTGGCAATTTGTGTGACTGGATTATGCGATTCCGTTCACTTGTTCCATATCGCAGAAATCATAGGGCCATACTTTTGAAAGCGTACAGCCCCAGTAACAGTATTTGTACCTTTTTTAAGAATGAAAATCTGTTAAAAATGGTTCAAAAATTAAGTGCTATGATTTTTAGATTTTTCAGATATTGAGGAATCTTATTGTTCTTGATGTTTTTTTGAGATAAAACAATTCATTGTAGTATATAATCATACTATAGCTTACAAAGTTAATGTCAAAACTTCCTCCCCAATCCAAAAGGAGCAGTTATTGAAAGTAAACTGTTAACAAATAAATGGCAAGCAGAGCGATTGTTCTCTCCTTTTAATCATACTTGTTTTAATAGGTGCACTCCTAGCAACATTACAAGCTAACGACAATGATCTAAAGGATAGTCCTAATTCCCAATTCACTATGAGTATGCTGTCACAAAACCCTGGCTCACCAAAGTTTACCCTGAAGGACATGACCGCTGAAGTTAAACAGCTTACCTTGACGGGATGCTTTGATTATGATGTGAGTATTTAAGGTCATATATACGGTTTTTTTTTTTTTAGCCTTTTTCGGTATTATTCATCTCTTCTGTCCTCTGTATTTTAGAAAGCAAAACAATACACAGTACTTGTGGAAGCGAAGGATAAAGGAACACCTCCAATGTCTTCAACTGCAACTGTAATTCTGGACATCACTGACTCCAACAGCTATCCCCCAGAATTCAGTTCAGCCACGGTGAGTCAGGCTAGTCAGACAATCCCAGTTTAATATGCACAAAAGAAAGCCATGTGTAGATTGATGTGTGAAGAAAATGTGAACACTGTGAATGTATGGTCCTTTTTAAAACATTGCTGTTTGCTGTCTGACATAACAACACCGGGTCAGCCAATGGCGTGAGTTATGAGTTGACCAATGAGAGAAGTGCTTAGGAAACCTGTTTGTAAACAGTCATTTGAATGCATGTAGCAAGGTAGCATAAGAACACACTAAAAAAACTGTAACACAAAAACAGTACTTCTCAGCAACAGCACAGCAACAGCAACACTTCAGACAGTTTTGAATGGGCAAACACCATATATATTTCCATTAATGTTAATAGAACATTTATTCATAGTTATCTGGTATTTAATAATGATCTCAAAACTTTCTCAAAGCATTTTTATGTTTAATTTATTTTTTTATTTTTTATTTTGGGAAACTTTTTTTAAATGTGACTACTTGTGTTAAATTCAAATGTTACATTCCCAGAACGTTTGCAAAGTAATAAGACAGAATTTTCTCTTAACATTATAACTATAAAAATTTAAAACATTTTAAAAAACTAGACATATTGAATGCTTAGAGAACATTCTGATATAACGATTTTACAACTTTCAGCTCCAGAAATCCAGAACTTTAGAAAAATTGTTATTAGAACATATTTTTGTTAGTTGGATTTATCTTTAATAAACACTGTGATTTTTTTTATTTTATTATTATTATTTTTTTTTTGGTAAATTTGGCTTTTTGATGAATGGACCTGACATGAAACACTGATATAAATGAATATATGTGTGTGTAACAGTACACCACTGAAGTGATGGAAATGGAATTAAAGGAGATCCTAAGAATCGGCATCAAAGACAAGGACACACCGAACACGCCTGGTTCAAGAGCCGTGTTCACCATCCTGAAGGGCAATGAGGATGGAAATTATAAAATCGAGACAGACCCAAAAACCAATGAAGGTGTTCTGTCTGTTATTAAGGTAAATGCCACTGTTAACTTTTATGTTTTATACGTTTCTTAGAAAAAAGGAATGGTTAAAGGAATAGTTCACTGAAAGACGAAAATTCTGTCATCATTTATGTCAGTCTAAATCTGTAACATTCTTTCTCCTTTTGAGCACAAGAAGATATTTTGAGGAATGTTGGTGCCAAAGAGTTGCTGCTTCCTATTGACTTCCACTGTATTTTTTTCCCTAACTATGGAAGTCAATGACCACAGTTAAAGGATTACTCCGCTTACAAAATAAACATTTCCTGGTAATTTACTCACCCCCTTGTCATCTGAGATCTTCATGTCTTACTTTCTTCAGTCGTAAAGAAATTAAGATTTTTTTAAGGAAAACATTTCAGGAGTTTTCTCCATATAGTGGACTTCAATGGTGCTCCAATGTACAATTTAGATACTTTTTAACCTCAAATGCTCATCTTAGCTAGCTCTGCAATATGATTGCATACTCTGTGCACTCCAGTTCAATACAGTTAGGGTACATAGAAAAACTCCCATCTTATTTTCTCATCCAACTTCAAACGTGCCCTACATTGCTGCAGAAGTACCAACCCAGTGTTTACAAAGTGAACATGCAAGGAGGGTTAAATGCCCTTTGCAAAAAAGGTAAAATAGTGATGTAGAACCATTTGGAAGTTAACTAACTGTTTTGAACCGGATTACACAGAGTATGCATGTGCATCGCAGAGCTAGACAAGATGAGCATTTGTGGTTAAAAAGTATATAAATATTAATTTATTTAAGAAAATGACTGATCGTTTCTCTAGATAAGACCCTTTTTCCTCAGCTGGGATTGTTTAGAGCCCTTTGAAGCTGCATTGAAACTACATTTTTGACCTTCAGTTCATTGAGCCCCATTGATGTCCACTATATAGAGAAAAATCCTGGATTGTTTTCCTTAAAAATACTTAATTTCTTTGCGACTGAAGAAAGAAAGACATGAATATCTTGGATGACATGGGGGTGAGTACATTATCAGGATATTTTTACTCTGGAAGTGGAGTAATCCTTTAACTGCTTGTTGATGGTACCAATGGCTTCTTTATCAGTTGAATTCAAAGAAAAGAAAAACAGACTTTACAGTAATCACTGAGAACTGGCTTACACACCTACTCATTACAGTTGCTTCTTTCATGTTAGTTCTACATTGTGTTGGTGAGCTCAAAAACAGGACTGAATTAGGAAAAAAAGATGGACAGCTTTTAATATGCTTGTATTTTTACAGGGGAAAAATTTTGAGAAAACTGAGATCACAGAGCTGGAGATAGCAGTCGAAAATGAGGAGAAATTATTTCAGTGTGTTGATGGAAAGGCCGTAACAGGCCCCGCACCAAAGCCAAACACTGCCAAAGTGGCAGTGAAAGTCATTGATGTGAACGATCCCCCTGTGTTTAACAAGCAAGTTGAAAAAGTTTACCGGAATGAAAACGGAAATCCAGGAGATGTGTTGTTCATACCCGATATCAAAGATGAGGACTCGGACATAAACAAACTCAGGTGTGGTTAAAGCATCGAATTACTCATCAGTTAAAACCTTTCACTTTTGTGGATTTGTATGCTACTTTTATTTTACAATACATAAAATATGACATACAATTATATTGTAGAATGTACAAATATGTAATGTATAATACAAGTTATCAATTTAGGACACACTTTAATTTGGGGACCAGTTTTCACTATTAACTATGAATTTTGCCTCAGTAAACTCCTAATTTGCTGCTTATTAATAGTTAGTAAGGTAGTTGTTGACACAGCTGCGTAAAGCGCAGAGCACGCAGGAGTAATACACGTCAAGTGAACAGTCTTTAAGAGATCGCAGGGAAATACATATAACTCAGGAACAAAAATACAACAACTCGTAATAAAGTAGGTCAGCTGAGGACTAAGCAACAGACAGGAACTAACATACACAGGGTGATTAACAAAACAGGTGTGTGGAATAATCAATTACCTTAGCAAGGAAAGGAACATGACCAAAAAAGAAAACAGAAACCAAGACAGAAGTAAAACATGGAGACACAATTCCATAATCCCTTCCTGGAAGGGGTGTCCACGCACCACACAACATCCAACGGAGAGGGGGGGTTGGTGCTCCGGAGGCCCCTCAGGACAGGCCCCCAAAGGACGACAGGTCTCCAGAGTAGTACCCGTTCCAGGGCCCATGGCGGATCAGGTAACTCAGGGGCCCATGGCGGGACAGACAGTCCTAGGACCTATGGTGGGTCAGGGAGCTCAGGAGGCCATGGCGGGACAGACAGTTCAATGAGCCATGGCGGATCAGGGAGGTCAGGGGGCCATGGCCGAGCAGACAGTCCTATGAACCATGGAGGAGAGGGGAGTTCAGATAGCCATGGCGGAGCAGGGAACTCAGGAGGTAATGGCAGACCAGCCTCCGTGGCCTTAACCTTGACCCTCGGCTTGGCCACTACGGCCGAACCCCTATAGCACCAAAAAAAAAATGAACAGGTTTTGAGGCCTTCTTGGCCAGGGACTCTGGCATGGCAGCCATCATAGCCGGGGACTCGAGCTTGAGTGATGCGGCCGCCAGTTCTGGGCTGAGGATAAGGGTAAAGCTCTGGAGGATACGGGGAAGCACGGGAGGAACGGCGGGAGCGAGCTCATTGGAGCAGCAGGTGGAGAGTGCTGGCTTGTGGTGAGCTGAAGCATTCGCATGCTTTTGGATGGGAGGAGGATTAGGATCTTCCACATCCACAAAAAAATTGGAAGTACTTAAATCAAGGACCTAATTTATAAACTTCGCTACAGGCAATCATTAGGAGTCAAAAAAGGTAACAACTTATCATTGTGGCGAGACGGACAGTCCTAGGAGCCAGCAGGGAGCATGGCAGGGGACTCAGCTGTGGCAGCCTTCTTGGCCAGGGACTTAATCAAGCTTTAGTGAGCGTCGGCCGGCTTAAAAGCGGCTGTTGAACTTGACTTGAAAACGGCCGCCAGTTCAGGGCTGAGGATAAGGATGAAGCTTCGGAGGTTACGGGGAAGCACGGGAGGAACGGAGGGAGTGAGCTCTTTGGAGCAGCAGGTGGAGGGTGCTGGCTTGTGGTGAGCTGGAGCGTCCACATGCTTTCAAAGGGGAGGAGGATTAGGATCCTCCACAACCACAAAGAACTTGTAATTACTTAAATCAAGGACATAATTTATAAACTCCACTACAGGCAATCATCAGGAGTCAAAAACTTATCATCTTTTAGTCCCATCCAAAAGCAAGCGTTAATAATTGAAGTAATCACCAGAAGTAACATGCTCAAGAGTTGCTCCATGTACTGCTCCAATGGCCGTCCCTCTTGCTGGAGGTCAAAAAGGAACTCCTCAGCCCAGTTCATTGTGTTTGGGTCCGGTCTTCTGTCACGGTTGCGTAAAGCACGGAGAACGCAGGAGTAATAAACGTCAAGTGGACAGTCTTCAATAAAGAGATTGCAGGGAAATACATATAACTCAGGAACAAAAATACAACGACTTGTAACAAGGTAGACCGGACGAGGACTAAGCAATAGACAGGAACTAATATTCACAGGGTGATTAACAAAACAGGTGTGTGGAATAATCAATTACCTTAACAAAAAAAGGAACATGACCAAAAAAGGAAACAGGAACCAAGAAGTAAAACACAGAAACACAAGTCCATAACCCTGACAGTTGTTAGGTTTAGGTATTGGTATCTAAAATATGGTCATATATAAGAATAAGAAATTAATATATGCTTTATAAGTACTAATAAACAGCAAACATGCTAGTAATATGTATGCCAGTAAACAACTAGTGAGAACTGGTCTCTAAACTAAAGTGTTACTTAAAACTATGTATCAGTTTCATTGCATACAAGGTTTTTAAAGAAGTCTCCTATGTTCACAAAGACTCCATTTGTTTGATCAAAACTACAGTAAAACGATAATACTATTCCTATTTGAATATATAATTTATTCATGTGATCAAACCTGAATTTTCATCATCATTACTCCAGTCTTCAGTCTCACCTGATCCTTCAGAAATCATTCTAATTTGCTGATTTTCTGTAATGTTTAATATAAAATTGTATTATATAAAAATATAAATAAATATAAAATGTATAAAACTTACAGTTTTGGTTCCACACACACACACCTGAGATTTAGAGGAAACTGGATGGTGTGATGTGACAGTAAGTAAAAGTGTTTTACAATCTGTATGTGTGTATGTAGGTATGAGTTAGTACAAGACCCAGCCAAATGGATGAGTGTGGACCCGAAGACAGGAAAGATCACCACAGTTCAGAAGATGGACCGGGAGTCTTCATTTGTCAAAAATGACACCTACACTGTTGTGGTGCGTGCCATAGATGACGGTAAGCATCTAACTACCTGTTCTCAGTGTGTTCAACACAATCAAAACTTTTGAGGAAGTATCAAAATACCATTCTCTTGGGTAACGCTTTATTTTGCGGTTTCTTAACTAGTTGCTTATTAGCATGCATATTACTAGAATATTAGCCATTTATTAGTACTAATTAAGCACATATTAATGCCTTATTCTACATGACCTTATTCTACATCCCTAATCCTACCCAATACCTAAACGTAACAACTACCTTACTAACTATTAATAAGCAGCAATTTAGGAATTTATTGAGGGAAAAATCATAGTTACTACTAGTGTATATATGTTCCCTATTCTAAACTGTTACCTTCTCTTGCTCTTAAAAACACCCATTTAGTCTCTGAACGCAGCTATCACTGACTTTTTGCCACATGCTGTTTACAGGAAAGCCTCCAGCTACAGGTTCATGTACCATAGTTGTCTACCTGGGCGACATGAACGATAACGCTCCCTATCTTGTATCTAAAAGCGCAATCATGTGCGGGAACAGAGACAATCATGTGGAAGTGAAACCAACAGACCTTGACGGCCCCCCGTTTGCGAATCCTTTTACATTCTCTTTGGGAGAAGATGAGGAGCTGAAGAATCTCTGGAAGTTGGATCCCACTACAGGTTAGACCACATGTATTTACTTCATTTACAGTTACACAAATAATGCTTGAGGACATTTTTGACTTCAACACTTGGTTGCACAATGAAAATAAATTTCTTTGCAATACGATACATTTGCATGAGAACTGCATTAGATAGTACTACTACTTGTTTAACCAAAACATTTAGTGAATTTGACTAATTGCATTGGTAAGAATGTTTTTCAGTCACACTTTAATTTAAGGACCAATTCTTCTAATTAACTAACTATTAACTATGACTTTTGCCTCAGTAAACCCTTAATTTGACAGTTTTTAATAGTTATAGATATTATATCAATAGATTACGGAATCTAAAATATGGTCATGCGGAATAAGACATTAATATTTTCTTTGTAAGTACTAATAAACAGCCAATATGCTTTATATAACATGATGTGTATGCTGTAAACATCTCACATTTAGTTTCATACAGTTATTTTAGTACTTTAGATACTGTTAAAGGTTGCATTAATAGTTTAAATTAGTATTAATATTATTATTTTTTCTGTTTTCTTGTTAATTTTAGATAAAATTTAGTCATTTTATTGAGTATTTTTACATACAGGGGCATTTATTTGCACCAGTATCTTGAGTTTGAGGGCATAACTGCATTTATGGAGTTGCTTCCCTGCGTCATATTTGTCAACAGTCAACTGTATGAAATATAAGATGATGTACAGGTCTGGGAGCGGGGCCAACATTTATAAAGAGAGCCATTTACTTCATGTCTGAATGAAACAGCTGTTTGAAAGAATCAAATGAATAAATGACTCATAGAGACATTTACCACCGCCTGCTGGCAGATTTAGTTTCTTATTTAAAGTTAAATAATAATAAAGGGATAGGTTACTCCAAAAATTTTTTAAATTCTGTCATCATTTACTCACCCTCATGTCATTTCAAACCTTCTTTTTGTGGAATATAAAAGAAAGTATTTTGAAGACTGTTGGTAACAAAGCTGTTTTTGGTTACCATAACCCTCACTGATAACACTTTATTTTAAGGTGTCATAATACAGAGTAATTACCTAATTAAGTACTTAGTAGTAGCCATTGTAGTTACATGAAACAAAATGTACTTACCATGTAAGTTATGGATCAGTCTGTAATTGCAGTTTGTAATTATGTAGATGTAATAGGCAGCTACTGTTACACATATGTTACGAACCGAGTCTGTTACACAGCTACATATGTAACCAAAAGACTGTTGTGTTGCACACTTTATACAGCATAATTAAAAAACTACTTAAAATAAAGTGTATCAAGATTGTACTTAAGTGTACAAGTAGCTGTGTAACAGATGTGTAGCCTGTTACATATGTGTAACAGTGGCTGCCTATTACATCTACATAATTACAAACGGTAATTACAGGCTGTTTCATAATTTAGTTATGTGGTAAGTACATTTTGTTTCATGTACAGTGGCTACTACTAAGTGTTTAATTAGGTAATTACTCTGTATTATGGACACCTTAAAATAAAGTGTTACCCTTTCATTATATGAACAACACTTTCATTATATGAACTTTCATTATATTTCATTATATGAACTGGGTTTGTATCGTAGGAACAAACACCTCTCTGATAAGTTTGACGAGTCTGCCATATGGAAACTACTCCGTTCCTTTGAAGATACAGGATCAGCAAGGGCTGCAAAGAGAAGATGTTCTTTATGTGGTTGTGTGTGAGTGTACAGGACTCAACACGTGTCGTGATCGCCTTCCTTTCGGCTCAAGGCTGGGGCCAGCAGCCATCGGTCTCCTGTTTGCCGGACTTCTCCTACTAGCCCGTGAGTTTTCAGGTCCACTAATTTGGTTGTATTAGCAATTTTGCATGTATGCGGTTCATATAAGTGCACATCATGTATTCTTACTGTATTTTTGTGGAACTCCCTAGTATGCAGTGCTGTGTAATATGTCATATAATGACAACTTGTTTTGCAGTTCTACTCCTTCTTTGTTTCCTCTGTCAATGTCAAAGCAAGAACTTTCAACACTTCCCTCTGAACCTGTATGATGAGGGCAACCAAACCCTTGCCAAATACAATGAGGAGGGAGGCGGCTCAGTCTATAAGGTATGTGAAACTGTCAGTTTGAGAGTTTAGGGTTATGAATTTAGAATTTAGAAGAAATTGTGGAAACTATCAATTGTGTGCCTGAGCTTCATTTCTTAATACAAAGTATAATTTGGTATTTTACGTTGCTTTGTTTTTTAATAAAAAAAGAAGCACATTTAACACAAATATATGACACAATCATTATATCACAGACTGTTTTCAAGGACCGATAATTTTCACTCTGAATTTAATTAAATCTGACTGCATATTTTGAACATTTAGAAAAATATAACTTGATATAATGGAAAAAATATTTAATGGAATGATTGATCTGTATCTGTATCAAAATTCCATTTCGTTTTACTAATGAACAGATTATTTGTGTGTAACCGTAGCATTTTCCAAGACATTCCAAAGTGTTTGCGCTGATGTTCATGTTTAAAGCCTGAACCTGTTCACCTGCGAATATTTGGTGTAGTTTTACAAGCAACACCTGCAATTTATGAGCCTAACATGTGATCATCATTTTGGCTGTCTTTTTTTCCCCCTCCTCAGCCGGAGTCAGTGTTTAGTTCCTATGCCAATCATAAAGAAAGCATGAAAATTCCTTCTGCACCGGTATGTGCATGTTTTTTCTCAGTTTTATTAATGTTGCTTTTCTCACTGCCCTTATGCCTATGTGGCCGGAAGCCATAGGAATAGACATGTAAGCTGCCGCATTTTGGCACAGTGAACAGGATTCCAAGATAAGTTTTACCTGAAAGAAAAGTGCAACATGTTGCTACATGCAGGCTGTAAGACTAACACATAAAAGCAGGTTGTTAAATACACACTGGTAATATGCACTTGTCATAATTTGGCTGTCAAGCGTTCCTACATGTTGGGACCTGTTATATCGTAATCAAATGATTTAGTGTAGTTACAGGGTGCCAAACACCTTTTGACACTGAAGACTGGTGTAATGATGCTGAAAATTCAGCTTTTATCACAGGAATAAATGACATTTTAAAATATATTTTATCGCATGTGAAGCATAAGAGGCTTTAAAACGTTTAAGATTCTACCAATCACAGTCTTCTGTGCAGTAGTACAGTATATATATATTTAAAAAACAGCTTTGCGATTTTGATAAAATCACCTTTTGTGTGCATGGAATTTTTTTCCCCAGTTTTGATGATGATGATGACGCTGGATTAAAAATAGTTGACCTAAATTAAACATGAGACATATTTCGACATATTTCAGTAATACTTTACAAAAAGGCTCCATTTGTTAATATACAAGTGCATCTCAGTAAATTAGAATGTCGTGGAAAAGTTCCACAAGTTCAGTAATTCAACTTAAATGAAACTTGTGTATTAAATAAATTCAATGCACACAGACTGAAGTAGTTTTAGTCTTTGGTTCTTTTAATTGTGATGATTTTGGCTCACATTTAACAAAAACCTACCAATTCACTATCTCAACAAATTAGAATACTTCGTAAGACCAATAAAAAAAACATTTTTAGTGAATTGTTGGCCTTCTGGAAAGTATGTTCATTTACTGTATATGTACTCAATATTTGTTGGGGGCTCCTTTTGCTTTAGTTACTGCCTCAATTTGGCGTCGCATGGAGGTGATCAGACTGTGGCACTGCTGAGGTGGTACGGAAGCCCAGGTTTTTTTTGACAGTGGCCTTCAGCTCATCTGCATTTTTTTGGTCTCTTGTTTTTCATTTTCCTCTTGACAATACCCCATAGATTCTCTATGGGGTTCAGGTCTGGTGAATTTGCTGACCAGTCAAGCACACCAACACCATGGTCATTTAACCAACTTTTGGTGCTTTTGGCAGAGTGGGCAGGCGCCAAATCCTGCTGGAAAATGAAATCAGCATCTTTAAAAAGCCGGTCAGCAGAAGGAAGCATGAACTGCTCTAAAATTTCTTGGTAAACGGGTGCAGTGACTTTGGTTTTCAAAAAACAAGTGGACCAACACCAGCAGATGACATTGCACCCCAAATCATCACAGACTGTGGAAACTTAACACTGGACTTCAAACAACTTGGGCTATGAGCTTCTCCACTCTTCCTCCAGACTCTAGGACCTTGGTTTCCAAATGAAATTAAAAACTTGCTCTCATCTGAAAAGAGGACTTTAGACCACTGGGAAACAGTCCATTTCTTCTTCTCCTTAGCTCAGGTAGGACACCTCTGACGTTGTCTGTGGTTCAGGAGTGGCTTAACAAGAGGAATACGACAACTGGAGCCAAATTCCTTGACACGTCTGTGTGCGGTGGCTCTTGATGCCTTGACCCCAGCCTCAGTCCATTCCTTGTGAAGTTCACCCAAATTCTTGAATCGA
>JAHKKF010500910.1:0-14261 GCA_019740295.1 Labeo calbasu
ATCATGGGACTGGCCTCTGTTGGTGTGATGCCACAACGACAGGCATCTGAGAACGTCTCGATTTGAAAAAGGGGATATTATTTTTACAGATTAATTAAAAACCACTACATGGATTTTAATCATTACAGGGTAGATTTGTACACACATTAATGTTCAAATAACATGTAAAAGTGAACTTAGCATCCGATGACCCCTTTAAATAGTAATATTTACAGTAGTATGGAGTATGCTGGTACTCCATTATGAACTCAACATTAGGGTTGTAAAAAAGTATACAAATGGAGGCCTGGATAATATAATACTTGTGGCAGATTTTAGAAGAATGCATTCTTGCATGTTTTACCCACAATCCCTAGCATGAGAGAAGAGATTGCCACCACTCCCTTTTTATTTTTTTCAATTGTTGAAAAAATGCTGAGAAACAAAAGGCCAATTCTACCACAAATCTCAGGTTTTAGGTAATAATATGTAAGAACTTCAGCTAGATGTTAATGCTAACATGCCACACAGTAAATAACAAGAGTGTGTAAGATGTGCTACTGCTGTAGGCCCTACCTCACTCGTGTTTGTAGTGGGTTGAAGTACTAGGATGCATTTGGGATTTGAGATGTAGCCTAAGTACTATAAAATGACATGGTGCTTCTCATACAGTAAATTCTCTGTAAAAAATGGTTTTGGGATTAGGGCTGTAGACTGACCTTGCACTCTCCGTTGATGCATATGTCCAGCGAGTCGGCCTGGCAGCGCGTGCCGTCGATGACAGCGGGCGAACGCTCGGTGTAGAAGTTGTAGCCCTCAGCCAGACAGTTCAACGCACACGGTTTCACTCCACCTGAGAAACACAGTGAGTTTATCGTCAAACAGCTGATGTCACTCTCTCGAACACCAGTGGGACCTTTTATCAGGTTATTGATGGGTCCCAAGGTCCTCAAGAACTCCTTCACGGCCCAGCAGTGTCAAAGAGGCGGCCACGATTTATGTCATACGATAAACTGAAAATCTATACGGAATAACAGAGTCAATCTCTCGCCTCACCAGTGCATTGATAAGTGATTCGCAGACTGCTTTCCTTGCAACTGTCTCGAGCCAGGGCTCTCAGACGGGGCCCACGGTTTTCTTTTATGCCTTTGTTGATATTAACAATCCAGTCAAAGCACTCGAGCACAAGAGAGGCATTACTCATAGTGGAATCTGAACGTTTTGCCTGACATCATTACTGCAAAGACACGGGGAGAGATTAACAGAGCTGCCAACAAAAATCATGGAGACATCGACAAAGGTTATCGCAGACTTTACAAGCGGAGCTCACCTCCAAAATGAGTTTTAAGAGCCAAACAATTGGTAATGATAATGCTTATTACAGGGCAGCGAGATAAGGAGACGATTGAGTCGACTGTGAACTTCCTGTCAGAATGTTTTGGAAATGCCTCTCAATCTCTTGCAGTTTTTCTTTGTTTATTGGGTTCGGGCCATTCTGTTGTAAACAAGAAATGCACCCTTCCCTCAGGGTTTCCTGCTGCACTCTGAAAATGCATCAGAGAAAGACTCCACAAAACCACAAAGGGGTCAAAGGTCGGGCAGTGGTGGTAGTGTTTGATTTGCGCTAATATTTTAATATTTAATTAAATTATATGCTGATAAATTGAACTAATCACAATTATTTTCTGAGAAAAGCTACCAACAGAAGATCATTTGTAAATGTTACAAGACAAAAAAGCATTAAATGAACAGTTTGCAAAAAAAAATTGTCCAAAAAGTTGCGTTTTATTTATTTTTTACTTACTATTGCTTACTATCACTGTGTATATAAATATATAGTGTTACTATTGTTATTATAAACATTATATATACACCTTCATCTCAGTATATACATATAAATATACAAGTAAATATTTAAATAATTAATCATGCTGTTGCTTGCTTGCATTTTTTATATTTACTATTATTTACTATTTAACTAATAATTAGTTGCAATAAATTTAGGTGATCATTCAGGTTAAGGGTACTGCTCCAGCGACAAGCTGTTATACCCCAAAAGGTAAAATTTTAAACCCCTATATATATATATATATATATATATATATATACACACACACACACACACACACATAGTATTATTATTGTTTTTAAATATATTACATATACACCTTAAGTAGCACGGGTATGTTTTTAGCAATAGCCAAAAATACACTGTATGCGTCAAAATGATCGATTTTTCTTTTATGACAAAAATCATAAAAAGTAAAGATCATGTTCTATGAAGATATTTTGTATTTTTTATTGGTAATATGCATTGCTAAGAACTTCATTTGGACAACTTTAAAGATGATTTTCTCAGTATTTAGATTTTTTTGCACCCTCAGATTTTCAAATAGTTGTATCTCAGCCAAATATTGTCTTATTCTAACAAGCCGTACATCTTATTTATTCAGCTTTCAGATGATGTTTAAATCTCAATTTCGAAAAAATTGACACTTATGACTGGTTTTGAGGTCCAGGGTCACATATAATATTACATTTTATTAAAAAAATGACAATCTTGCTTGTGTGAAATTATTTTTTTAATTTATTTTTATTTATTATTTTACTAATAATTAGTTGCAATAAATTTAAGCGATCATACACACAACCTGTATGATGTTCTTTTTCCTTTTGACTTTCTTTCTTTCTTCTTTTCTGTTTTTGTCCCATACAGACAAGTCAGTGGTGTCCAAAACAACATTAGACATTAGAAATTTTCGTGTTATATTTTGCCAAAAAAAAAAAAAAAGGAAACATTTTTTCTAAATAACTGCTTTTATGCTCCACAGAAGAAAGTCAGGTTTGGAATGACATGCCAGTGAACAAATGATGACAGAACTGTCATTTTTGGGTGGACTATTGCATTATATTGACAGGCCTAATTGTCACACTTTAATTTGCAGATCTGACCTCTCTGAGAAACCTGTGTACATACACAGTCAAACACACACACACACACAGACTAGCGATACATGGTGTTCTAGCTGGAATCTGAAGAATTTTCAGCCCATCAAAGAGACTTCCACAGTGTTGGTGTTAGCAGGGTACACAAAGCAAGCCAGTATGTATACTGTCACTGAAGCCCAGACTTTGGGAAGGCTGTGGGAGAGAGCGGCTCCCTCTGTAGCCCATCGCTCTGCTGTTGGGCTGGGAACCTACCTCCAGTGTACGGCTTCCAGTTGTAGTACTTCCCACGGAAAGGCATGCTGTCGAAATCGGCACACTGCTTCTCCCTAAAGTCACGTGATCCTGCTGGACAAGCCTGCGATCAAACAATAAAATAATTGGTGACGAATGAACCGTTAAAAATGCATTTAGATGGTACTCTCATTTTTACTATATCTTATGGAGTATTTAAAAACTTTCATTTTACCAATCACTGATCAATGTCATCCAAGATATTCATGTCTTTCTTTCTTCAGCCGCAAAGAAATCAAGGTTTTTGAGGAAAACATTCCAGGATTTTTCTCCATATAGTGGACTTCAATAGGTGCCAACAGGTTGAATGTCCAAATTGCAGTTTCAGTGCCACTTCAAAGGGTTCAACACAATCCCAGCCTACGAATAAGGGTCTTATCTAGCAAAACGATAGGACATTTTCTAAAAAAAATTAAAATGTATATACCTTTTAACCACAAATGCGCATCTTGCACTAGCTCGACTTCACATGTCACCTTGGAAAGGTCACCCCAGTTGCAGTTTGGACTTTCAACCTGTTGATCCCCATTGAAGTCCACTATATGGAGAAAAATCTATTGTTTTCCTCAAAAACCTTCATTTCTATTTGGCTGAAGAAAGAAGGACATGAACATCTTGGATGACATGGGGGTGAGTAAATTATAAAGAACATTTGAATGAAGAAGTGAACTAATCCTTTAAATAGTGTCACATGTTTCCTACTGTCAATTTTTTTATGAAAACTCCCATAGCATAATGCTGTCACCACCACACACTCTCAAAAATAAAGGGGGTTTTCAAACCAATGCCATAGAGGAAACATTTCGGGTTCCCCAAAGAACCTGTGAGTGAAAAGTTCTTTAAAAAATGACAATTTTTTAATACTCTAAAGAATCTCTATAAAGAACATCATGTAGAATCCAAAGATTCCATGGATGTTCTTTGTGGAACAACAGACGCCAATTAAGAGACCTTTTTAAGAGTGTAGATGGTTTTTGAGGTGGTCAGTGTTATTTGGGCACTAGAGCCAGACATATTCCATTTAATTTTGGCTAAAAAGCTCTGCTGTTCTCATTTCACCACATGATCTTTTTCTCCAGTGGTTGATACAACACTCTCTGGCAAACTCCAGACATGGTTGCACAAGGTTCATTTTTAGTAATGGCTATTTTTGTACCACAATCCCACACAGGTCGATATTGTGCAGAGCTCTTGATATGGTTGACCGCTCCACCTCTACTCCATTCTCAACTACTCGAACCTCTCATTGTCTTCTGCATGACGTCTCTCACAGGTCTCACAGGTTTTAATGATTTTGATGGCAGACTTATAATTTTTTTTAATTTAACAAAATTAAATATTATATATAATATTTTGGTAAATAAAAATGTAATAAAATCAAATATATATATATATATATATTTATTTATTTATTTTAATAAAGAAAATATATTATTTTTATTTCTTTTTTTCTCTTTCTTTTTTCAGGTTAAATCTGTAAAAACTTGTAAAACTTCCAGAACAAAAATTTACAGATAATTTACTCACCCCCTTGTCATCCAAGATGTTCATGTCTATCTTTCTTCAGTCGATAAGAAATTATGTCTCTTGAGGAAAACATTTCAGGATTTTTCTACATATAGTGGACTTCAATGGTGCCCCCAAGTTTGAACTTCAAAAATGCAGTTTAAATGCAGCTTCAAATGTCTCTAAACGATCCCAGCCAAGGAGAAAGGGTCTTATCTAGCGAATCGGTCATTTTCGAAACATACTGACAATTTATATACTTTTTAACCTCAAAAGCTCATCTTGTCTAGCTCTATGATGCGCAATCTGTGGTCTGTGTAATCCGGGTCAGAACAGTTAGGGTATGTCGAATAACTCCCGTCTTGTTTTTTCTTCAGCGTCAAAATTGTCCTACATCGTTGTTTTACCTTTTTTTTGTAAAGGGCGTTTGATTTTCTTTGCATGTTCACTTTGTATACACTGGGTCGGTACTTCTGCAGTTCATGCAGACTTACCGACCATTTTGCTAGATAAGACCCTTCTTCCTCGGCTGGGATCATTTAGAGCCATTTTAAGCTGCATTTAAACTGCATTTTGGACGTTCTAACTCAGGGGCACCATTGAAGTCCACTATATGGAGATTCCTGATTTTTTTTCCTCAAGAAACATAATTTCTTATAAAGAAACTGAAGAAAGAAAGACACAAACATCTTGGATGACAAGGGGGTAAGTAAATTATCTGTAATTTTTTGTTCTGGAAGTGAACTTCTTTAAAGAACTTACAAAAACTTTGCTAGAGAATAGGTAATAAAAGCAAAAGAATAATAATCTGATAGAACTGGCTCATTTGTGAATACAAATGGTTATTTTTCATGATCTTTTTGCCTCTTATAATTAAAAAAAAATCTCTTCTCTGAAAAATTGATGTAAAAAATGATGTGCATTGTGTAATGACCTCTCAATGTTATTTAAACATTATTCCTCTAAATCAAATTAAATTTAATATGCGACTCGACTTGGCCTCTTTCCATCACAGCATTGTTATTAACCCTAGTCACCATGTAAACTGGCGGATCATGGAGTCAGCAGTGAGCGAAGGCGTGCGGATTAGCTCATTGTTTTGAGAAGTAGAACAAATGATAGCAGACCTTTGCTTGGTACTGAACAATGGCCGTGGCTGGAACCAGAGCCACAGGGGGGCCGTATCCTCAATGACTTAATAATTTCAAAACCACAGCCATAATAAATCCAGACGATGGAATGCTGCACATAAACACGCTGGAAAGTGGTTGTCCCCTTCAAAAGCTTCATTTGGATTCTAGGAGGTCAAAGAACTAATTACATTATATTTTTAATGGGCTCATTGTTTTATAAGCGCCGAACCATCGCTGAGCTGCTGTCGAAAGCCCCCAGAATCTGATCGGATGTCACCAATAGTCCATATCCACAACACGTTTGTGTTGGACAGCACACGTTCATTTTCAGTGCTTGGGAGTGCTGTTTGTTTTCCAAAGTACACATTTGCTGCTTGTGCTTAACTGTTATTTTTAATATTTGTGGTAGAAAGGCTGCCTAACAAGCTCAGTTTCCACCTTAAAGACCTGTGGTGACGTATTTCCTTCGAAAAAGGAAGACATGTGACACTGAAGACTGAAGTAAATTATTTTCAAATACATTTAAAATAACTGTTTTATAGATGTTGCACAAAAAAATATAAACAACACTGGGTGCTTTTAAATGTTAAAGTCAACAATCAATCATAATGATTCTGCGGCCTGACAAAGCAAAACTAAGAGATGTAACTCACGTCAGTGTTACACGATCTGTAGCGCTTCCTCTCTCCGAGACAGTACTTCCCTCCGCCTGTCGGCCTGAAAGACAAAGGATAAAAAAGACTCATGAGGTACCATCATGAGAGACAGGGAATCTAAGTAAAAATGCATCAACACGCCACACCAGTCAACACCAGACAGCATCTGTACCGCATTTGCTTTAGCAGATGAGGGAAAATGGTCTAGTAAACTCAATCTCAACATGCCCGTCACACACACGCAAAAACACATACTTCCAGGTCGTCTGCAGGAGTTTAGTGTGGAAAAGATCAGATCAGGTCATCGGATCACACAAATATAGCCATTTTTGAGATCTGGACTGATCATCTTAAAGGTAATGTGTCATTTTTTCAACATTAAAATTCTTCTTTATGTGGCAGTTCTCACAATTCTGAAATTTTTTGTGCAAGTAAATTAACTCGCATTTGCAAAATCTTTCAATTCTACAATATTGTTATGGCTGTTTCAGAATTTTTTGATGTAGTTTACTCTTTGTGATAAAAGAAACCAACTGTGCTCACTCAGGCATTCAAAGACTTGGATACTGTTTTAATTTACAGATTATACAGTTATATATCTAAATATATATTTAGATTAAAAAAAAAAAAAACTTACTAGGGAATGGGTAATAGAAGTAAAATAATAATTAAAATAAATTAAAGACATTCTGACTGAATTGGCTCATTTGTAAAAACTTTAATGATCTTTTCATGATCTTTTTGCTTCTTGGAATTACTAAAAAAAGTTTTTAATTAAAAGGTAAAAAAAATTGTGAGCATTGTGCAACTAATGAATAATATCTTGCAATTCTTACTTTTTAACAGAATTTTGTTTCTGAATATTGTGCAATTCTAATAAATAAATAAATAAATAAAAAAATCACAATTAACTTAATTCTGTGGTGAAAATAAGCTTCCAGGGGAATAAGCTGATTTGAACAAATCAAAATCACACTTTGCACATACACAGCAGGACATTGATTCGTTTGTTTGACAATAAATAAATAAATTAATTCAATGAATTAAAGAAATTATGTTTTTTGAGAAAAACATTTCAGGATTTCTCTCCATATAATGGGCTTCTATAGTGCCCCCGAGTTTGAACTTCCAAAATGCAGTTTAAATGCAGCTTCAAAGGGCTCTAAACGATCCCAGCTAAGGATCTAGCGAAATCATATACTTCATATACTTTTTAACCTCCAACACTTGTCTTGTCTAGCTCTGTGTGAACTCCCATCTCATTTTCTCCTCCAACTTCAAAATTGTCCTACATCGCTACAGAAGTACCGACCCAGTGTTTACAAAGTGAACATGCAAAAAAAGGTAAAACAGTGATGTAGGATGATTTTGAAGTTGGAGGAGAAAAATCTGAAGTTAGGAGTTTTTTCAACGTAGTCTAACTGTATTCGAACCAGAACACAGAGTTCACACAGAGCTAGACAAGACAAGCGTTTGAGGTTAAAAAGTATATAAATTGTATTTTTTTTTAATAAAATGACCGGTCGTTTCATTAGATAAGACCCTTCTTCCTCGGCTGGGATCATTTAGAGCCCTTTGAAGCTGCATTTAAAATGCATTTTGGAAGTTCAAACTCGGGGGCACCATAGAAGTTCATTATATTGAGAGAAACATAATTTCTTTATCTTGTAAGTGGACTTTCTGATTTAGGTGACACTGGGGTTGTAAGTTTGTTCAGCTCATGGTCATAGCGCCACCAGCTGGTAGGAGGAAGTGTGGCACTCAAAGCAGACTTTGAATTAGTCCTATTATATTTACTCACTTAAATGCTTGCTCCCACAGTCAGTTGTTTTTCTAGAGCCTGTCAAACTCACTTGCAGCTATATTTATATATGCAATTCCACTCTAAGCCAGCAGGAGCGCAAAAAGCATCTCTGCAATGTACTAAAAAGATCTTTCAGCCAAAATCACTGATATATCAGGCTAAAACTAAGGTGTAGTTCATTTCAGCCTTACATGGAGTTTCATTGTTTGAGAGCAAGATGCCCCTTAGGCCAGTGATTTCCAATTCTATAAACAATAATCCCCATAATTAATAACTGGGCCCCTAATAAGCCTCTTGAGTATCCACGTGTTCTATCAAGATTGACTTCAGTTCCATAAATGGGCATTCAGAAAACTCCTCACGCCACAAGCAAATATGAAAAGCCGTTTCCATTTGTGTTTGTTTGACAGAGAGCTCCAGATCTCCAGTGTCTGTTCAGGTTGTTATGACCAGCAGGGCAGTATGCACTTTTTCTCTTTGTCTTATAAAGACTTGATGTATGCATCCAGGACTCTCAGTGAACGGCTAAGCTGTTTGGCCATTTCTCCGCAGGTTATTCTGACCCAAGAGGTCAGCATAATGAGGTTTGCCAAGGCTTAGGTGAATCTGGCCGTCTTCCTCCGCCTCCCCCCTGTGCCGTCTGGCACCGAGAACGGCTGGTTGTGCTGTTTTCTCAGGGCTTAATGAATGCTTTCCAGGGCAGCTTGGCTTGAAGTGCTTGGGTTTCCTTTCTCTCGGGTAGCCAGGTTTTAAGGGCCGATCATCTTACACAGGTGTTACATATTACACCGGCCACACTCCCGCCACTGTCTGCAGCGAGCGCACGAGGGTAGAAATTTCCCCAACCACTGGGAATGAAACCTAAACTCCACCTACATCCCAACCTATTTTGAGCTCCTATGGCTACCTATGAAATCTTTGGAGAAAGTAGTCGAAAGTAAAAAAAAGATTTTGGATCAACAAATATCTAGTATGTTGGCATGACACACTTGAGTTTGGGTTTTTATATTAAAGGGATAGTTCACCCAAAAATGACACTTATATCATCATTTACTCACTCTCATGTTGTTCCAAACCTTGTATGAGTTTCTTTCTTCTGTTAAACACAAAATAACTTTTTAGAAGAAATGTTGGTAACTAAACAGTTGCTGGAAGGCATTGGCTGCCATAGTATGGAAAGAAATACCGTAGAAATCAATGGCTACCAGCAACTTTTGTGTTCAGTAGAAGAAAGTAATTACTACTGGTTTGGAACAACATAAGGGTGAGTGATGACTATTTTCACTTTTGGGTATTTGTTTTCTCATGATCTCAACATTTAATATTTTAGTTAAAATATTACAAATATTTTTAATACAGTGCCTATTAGTGCTATGCCTTTTCTGCAGTTAAATCACTCTGCACGCGCTGAAACCCTATTGTAATTGTTAGAATGGTCGCAGATCAGCGATCTCCACATAAAACTGATCGTGCAGACCAAACCATAAGTCGTAGAGACTTGAAAGTTGGAGGAATGGTAGTACTCACACCACCTACAATGTGACCAAGGCTCGCCCCAATCGGCCTCACGGGGGCGCTACAGCGATCAAAAGTATGAAATCGCTCATAACTGCTAAACCATCAGTCGCAGGCTCAAGTGTCTTATGTTGTTGGATCAGATTGCGACTTTTGCAAACTAGTCCTAGGTTTTTCCCCCGATCGGAGCCAAACCAGTGCAGAAAGATTCTCTGTAGAGTGAATATCAAAGGGATGCCAAAACGTTCGAAAGGGGCAGGGCCACTTTTAGTAAAATGCCTGTAACTCCTGAACAGAATGAGATATCACGGCCAAACTCAGAACAATTATGTAAGAGCTCAAAAAAGAAAAATAACGGAGCTTGGCCACTTGGTGGTGCTATAGGAGGGGGAAAAAAACATAAAAATGGTTACAACTGCGCAACCATTTGTCCTATCAACACAGTCTTGGTCTGAAGTGCCATAAGTGTCTACAAGGGCATTTGCATATCTCAGAAAACATGGCTGCCATTGGCTGACAAATTTTTAGAATCTGTTAGACAAAGTTAACAGAGGCTGATCAGAACGAAACTCAGTGGGCCTGGGGGGGGGGGCGAAATCAAATTTTTCATGGGTGNGGGGCAAATCGAATTTTTCAAGGGTGTGAAGGATTGTACGCCGCACGGTTTTTCGCACATACACACGATATTCATATCATACGATAGAACTCCTCATTCCAGACAACTTTGCTTCTAGAAACACTGCTGTCAATCAAATCGTTTGTTAAATGATCAAGAAAATGTAAAAACCCTGTTTTTGCATACTAGTTCTAGATTTTCACTCTATCTGGAAAAAAAAACACTGCAGTACAATTCTCTGGACTCTCTAGGCCAATAATAAAGTGCATGAACCTCAGTAATCACTGCTTGCAGGTATATTTTAAAAATGTTTTGAAAGAAGTCTCACCAAGACTGTGTTTATTTGTTCAAAAATACAGTAAAAAAGTTAAATATTATTACAATTTATTAATTTATTTATGTGATGGCTAAGCTATTTTTTCTTCTTCATTTTCTCAATTATTATTTATGGTATTATTTTTAAATATATTCAAATAGATAACATTTCTTTTAAATTGTAATACTATTTCACAAGAATGTTTTTTTTCTGTAATTTTTATCAAATATACAGCTTTAGTAAGCATAAGAGACTTCTTTCAGAAACAATAAAAATCATAATTATCTCTATTACAACTTTGACTGGTAGTGTATCTGAAACTGCAACACTTGCATCGATGAATGCTAATTTACAAGTGAACCATAATGATGCGGACACATTTGCAAAGTTTTGTGGGTAATAAATTCCACTGTCTATGTCAATAGTGTAGTGATGTAGGAAGCAACTCACACAGAATTGGCTTTCAAACCAAGCAGGTTTCTGTTGGCCAACCCAGTGAATTCACATGACTTACTTGAACCCATTGCTAAATTGGGAAATATTTCTTTGGGAAATATTTCACCCTCACACCAAATTCCAGACTGTGTGAATTCCTATTGAAATTACTGGATTTTGCCCACAAAAACAAACAAGCAAAATGGCTGAACACCAGTAAATGTGACCACACCATAATAATATGCCCCAACCGATGTTGTGTCATCAGTTCATTTTTTGATTTGTGCACATCTATGTGCAGAAATGAGACTAGTGTGAGCTGTAGTGAGATGGACTAAATAGGGACCTGTTCAGTTTTGTTCTGGCTTACTTTGCCTACTTACGCTGGGCTGTCACAGTGTCGCATGGATGAGGAGACGCCGCCGCCACAGGTACGACTGCACTCGCCCCAGGTGGTCCAAGGTCCCCAGCTTCCGTCCACGCTTTGCGGCCATGTCCCAAATGCCACACATTCACCCTGATAGCACCACTGATATACAAAAATAGAGAAATTAATAGAAAATATTTTTATAAAATCATCTTTTCTGCTGTAGAATTTCATTCACATTCTATATTCAATCTGGTACACTGTTAATGTTATGACACGTTCTGGACTCTTTTTTTCACATTTCTTGGGTTCTCAGAGATGGTTGTGTAAATATTTTTTTAATTTTGTTTTGTTTTCTTTGCACACAAAAACATATTCTCATAGCTTTACAACATTACCGTTGAACCACTGATGTCACATGGACTGATAACAATGTTCTTACTATCTTTCTGGGCCTTAAATGTGGTAGTTGCATTGCTGTCTATGCAGGGTCAAAAAGCTCTCAGATTTCATCAGAAATACCTTAATTTGCTTTCTGAAGATTAACAAAGCTCTAATGGGTTTGGGACAACATGAGGTTGAGTAATTAACAACAGAATTTTCATTTTTGAGTGAACTATTTGATCGTTTTTTGCTGAACCTTCTTGCAGTCGTTATGTCCTCCAAAGTAAAACGCCGCTCTCATCTGAGAGACGTCTCTAGGCTAAATCTTGTTTTGTGTAAACATCGTCTTCACCTGCTGTCCCTAATCTGAATCCACTCCAGAATAAAAACAGACTCAAGGCTTTGTAATGCTTCAGGACCACATGGAATCTTCTCGATGCATGATCTTATAATCCATCCAGCCCAGGGGACACGAGGACAGGGATTGATGACACTGGAAACTTTCGTCACTGTGCAACTGTGTCAGTAGGTTAAGTTCTGGCTCTTTCTCACTCTCTCTCTCTGTCTGTAGGGATCTGGATGGTTTGTTCTTGTTCTCAGACTCTGTTTCTTTCTCTCATCCACAGACAGAGAACTTGGCAAGGGAAAGGCTGTGTCCTCAGCTACCAGTGTCTGAAATCAGGGTAGTGTGCTAAGACACTAGCAGGCAGGTCCAAAATAACCTCTTAAAGAATGTCTTATCTAACAGATGCTCAGTTGTAAAGCCTAGTGAGTGGCCTCCGTTAGCATCATTTTAAGGTAGTGTATCATATGCATGCCTTAAAGGCTGTTTAAAAAGAAAAACAAATCATTACAATGAAATGTAGTAAAAACGTATTTTTTACGATACGAATAAATTGAAAACAAAGAAAACAAAAATAACTTTATTCTACAATTTCTTGTCTTCCATGTCGTCTACACACGTTCACGAAAGTATCACAATGCATGTGTGTGGTGCTGCTGACGCAGGAGCCGGCGTTCTGACGTAGAACGTCCAATTCTCTTAGTTCATTTTTCTATTTTAACAATATCCTTACTACTTTTCTGTGCCTTGAACGTGTCAGTTGCGTTGCTGTCTGTGCAGGGTCAGAAAGTTCTCAAGTTTCATCAAAAATGTCTTAATTTTTGTGATGAACGAAATGTCTTACGGATTTGGAATGACATGAGGGTGAGTAATTAATGACAGCATTGTAATTTTTGGGTGAACTAACTCTTTAATATAAAACACTGATCAATCAGTGAAGAACGTGAATAGAGTCTATTTCGATTTCATGTTGTCACATCACATTTAATCAAAAAGTGGAAGAGAGTTTTCAGTGACAGATTAAAAATGAACTCTGCCTTGAAATGGGCGGCTTTCTGTCATTGTGCTTCCTAGAGAGTTCGACAGTCATTCTTTACAACGTGACAAATTCATTATCAGTGCCGTTGGTGGAAAGCACTTTCAGTAGCATGTGTGGTCACCCCGTTTTCTCTGTCTTTCCATTTCTCGTCTTTCTGGAGCTGGCAGGGCCTCCACTCCATTACACGCTGGGTGAGAAATGGCTGACATTCGTATTCCTTTGATGCAGACCCAGCCAGGGGCAGACATAAGTACGCCACCCGCTAAAAAAAAACAGCGGCTCAACCTGGGGTTCGCTGCTTGTCCAAGACAACGCACAAGAGCTTGGCAGTAAATAGATCCAGTGAGCGAATGGTAACAAAGGCCGACAGCTCGTGGTCCTCGTCCATTCTTCCTCTTGAGCCATCCTACGAATGAGGACAATGACCACCCTAATCTTTGTTAAAACTGTCTCTCTAACCTGGACCGGCAGAAATGTGAACTGATGACCCAAACGCTGTGTGCATGAGTGAACACTGGGAATAGGCTTTCTTATTCCCATATCTGGTACAATGAGAGCAGGGCCAAACGCCACACCCGTTTCCCACTACCTGCCATTTCATAACCTTTCCCATTGCTTAAAGCTTTCTGTCATGGCACACTGACTTACCCCCTTTTCAATGGTGTTGGTCTGGCACAGGGTTCCTTCTGCGGCGGGGATACTGTTGGTGACACAGCGGTTACTTTTGCTAAGGCACCAGAGCTCTCTACACACTTCCTAGGAAAGAAGGCAAAAGCAAGTTGGTCAGAATATATCAATTCTCATGAGGGACCAAAAAAATGGACACAAGACCAGTGTGGTGGACTGGTTTCCCCAACTTTTTAAAAGCACACTACAGGAAATTGCTTAATTTCTGCACTGAAACAAGATGTTTGGGCAGGCCATATTG
>JAHKKF010500913.1:0-14482 GCA_019740295.1 Labeo calbasu
TGTTGGTCTGTTTAAATCAGGAGGAGCTTGTTTAAATACAATGCCTGAAAATGGCAAAAACTTGCCGACAAAATTAAAAATAACAGACTTCCCGTTAGGATTCGGACTTCGTACCGGGGACTTTTTTGTAGGTATTGGTGTGTTACATGTGTCTATCGAATTTCGTACATGTATGT
Source organism: Labeo calbasu (assembly GCA_019740295.1). Taxonomy (NCBI): domain Eukaryota; kingdom Metazoa; phylum Chordata; class Actinopteri; order Cypriniformes; family Cyprinidae; genus Labeo; species Labeo calbasu. Next base: position 177 of record JAHKKF010500913.1, read on the forward strand.
GAAACATAGCTCAAGGGGCACTTCGTTGAAATTGTATGGGTGATGTTATCAAGCCATTTTGACACACCCACTTCTGAAACCCATATCAGATGCAAATTTTCACCACCTTTGGTGTGTGGCAAGTTTCATTAGTTTTCAAGCATGTTTAGGCCCTCAAAAATGCGATTCATTTTGGAGAAGAAGAAGAATCTGAGCAATTCCAAATGGGTCCTTGCACCATTGGTGTTTGGGCCCTAATTATACTGCATATTTCAAATCAGCAACAAAATCTGAAATAAAGTGCCCCATAAACGTTGTTCCTTATGCTCAAAAAAAACAACAACGTATATTTCAGTCTAGATCAGCCAATGTTCATGTGCAGTCATAAGCTAAGTCAGCTTCTAATAGCAGCTGCAATGACACAATGACTTTATCAGATTTACCAATCAGCAATTGGGACTTTCATTTAGAAGGCGGGACATATTCCACCAATTTGCACGTTGCAGTTTGTCCTACTCATTATTAATAGTCAACCTTCTTTGTATATCAACAGTGTTACTGTGTAAGCCACTTAGTCAAGTCTCTCAAATACCGAAGAACATTTTGTTAATCGTCTACTTATAAACTTTCATTTCAGCTAGAAAAACGTCAAAGAAGTGACTCAGCTCATTAGGTTTTGAGGAACATTTGGTTGTAATTGTTAGCCTTGTTTCTTAGTAAGCTGCTCATATGCTGTTGAAACACTGCAAGGTCACCTGTTTATGATTATTACATCACGAAAATTGAATAACTGTACAGATTAATATTCAGGGTTATTTTGTATATTATACTGCAGTTTGACTTCGTTTCAGCACTGATAAATCACTTAATGACTTCATGAAACTCACCAGAAATTGACGAGGAACGGGTGCTCGAGGTTCTGCATGATCTGGAGCTCTTTGAAGACGTTGCGCACTTCATTGCGCTCCACGCACTTCAGTTTGTTCATATACTTCATGGCGTACATCTTCTTTGTATCTTTTTTCTGGACGATGCAAACCTGAAGAAACAAAAATGGTATGAGTTTTTTTTTTTTTTTTTTACAAAAATTCTGTTATTAAACTCGAATATATTAAAAATAATTTGAAATAATGCAAACACATTTATTTAACAACAGCATATGCCATTTATAAACAACTTCCGAGCTCACAGTAAGTCTGTCTTTAAAGATTTATGAGTTATCTTTAAAAAAAATACTTTTCATTCTGGAGAAAATGAATGGCGGTTTTAAGCTCTGCTTGTGAGTCAACAAAGACAGAATCCCAGAATAAAGAATACTGGCTAGAGAGCTAAAACATATTGAATATTGGGCATTAATAGACATTAACAGTTGACTTGCTGTAATATAGAGTCAATATAGTAGTAATTAACCATCTCTCGGCCAGCTGGTGCACTTATTCTTGAGTTAATTGAATCACCCAAATGAGGTCTTAATCTACAGTATCAATGTTTTAAAGCGCAATCAATGGAGGTCACTGATGTTTCTCTTTGGCTTCAGTATTGTTTGGTTGTGTTTTTCTAGTAAATATAAAGCAAAACTTACTTTGCCAAAACTGCCTTTACCAATGGCTCTCAAGATCTGAAAGTGGTCAAAGTTGACTGTGGAGAGACAATAAAAATACATATTAGTGTACAGTATAAAACACTAATGAAATATATAACAGTGCATTACAAGATCATCTTTTTGTTCTTCTCTGGAACACACACACAGATTTCCGAAAAAAATGTCTCAGCAATTTTGGTTCACACAATGAATTCAATGGAGTCTATAAGTTTCAAGTTCCAAAAAGGACATAAAGTACACCATATTTGAGAACAAAGAGATTCAATCTCTTTTTTTTTCCTCAAGGACAATTACTCTGCTGAATTGTAAATAAATAAGCTGACAGTAGTTTTAAATTTCTTTATAAGTTGCTCATCTGATTTAAACTGGTATGCAGTCCACAGAATTAATGCACGATGTGTTTGGTTTGTTCCAAAAGACATTTTAGCTGAATCTCACTCCTCATCTGATGCAAAACTCATAGTCTGACCTGTGAATGAACCGCGTCCCATCTCTCTGCTCTCACAGCTCGTCTCTCTGAAACTGCAGTCTGAGTCAGGCTAAAGTATGCTGTCAGCAGCAATTACAGCTTGATGGTCGCTACTCGATGGTCACTATTTCTGTTGGCCGAGGACCAGCGATGATTGTTATATTTTAAATCAGAAGTCTCAGAATGCTCAGACAGTCATAGAGAATATATTTATTTTGTGTTGAACTTTATTTCACAGTATGTGCACTCATGTACTAACCAAAGTATACTGACTAATATAAGGCAACTACATAGACTTAACGTGGGTTAAGTTTAAGTTTAGGGTTAGGATTTGGGTTTATACCAATTACCTTGTCAGGGAGAATTACACTGTTTATTCTTTGCATTTTATCATTACACAAGTTTTAACTAATCAAAAGTAGGTATATATATATATAAGAAAACTAACTCAAATGAACCTTTTTTGCATATTATGTAATAAACAGTGGATTTCTATGCAGTGACCCCAGCTTACAAATCCATATTATATATGGAAATACTTCAACGTATAAAGCGTATCATACATTTTTTTTTTTGAAATAGCAGAAAGTGGTGTCACAGATTAGGGACACAGTTGTAAAGCTATATAATTGAACTCTTATGCCATTAGGACATTAGTCGTAATGTAGTAATCTCTAAAATGTACATCTTCATATTTCTTTCTTTCCTTCTTTTTTTCTTTTTTTTAATGTATACAAAGTATTGAATTATGGTCTAAGGACAGGTTGTTTTGTAAGTATAAATAAGGATAAAATTAAATGAAATGGTGCATTTTAAAGAACACTGTATTGATAAACGTCAAAGCTCAAACACTGTGCTATTTAAATGCAGTGCTATTTTAAAAAGTAAAGGTACATTTGAGGGACATGTTTTGTCCCACATCTGAAGAATCGGTGACCTATCGAGTGTGGGCAAACGATCTAGGACAGCCACTTAGAGAACGCTGACACCCTTTTTCACAGTGACTTCCAGAGGGGTCAGAAGCATGTCCTAAATACTAAATGCCCCATCTTTAACAGCAAACTCCTACCACATAGTTAATAACAATGACCAAATTAAGGCTACAAAAGGCTTCAAACTTTTAATGAAATGTTAAAATGCAACTTTCAAGACCTTCATAAACCCACACATGCACAGGAGTGCAGGTAATGTTTTTCTCTCCATCAATACTGTTAGTTTTATAATTAGTTTTGCTTGGTAAGGAGATAAATGATACCTCATGTCATGCATCCTGTGCAATTACTTTTCTAAGCAATCTGACTTAAATGGATCCCATTAGGCTTTAAGCCTGTAAAATGTTTCTGAGCTCCACAACAAATTTGTGTAACAGAATATAATAAGACTACAAATGATCAAATTCTCTGTCAACACCTGTGGTTTTTATGATGGTCAAAATGATATGAAAATGAACTCATTTTCTGTTTAATATAATTTCATTCATTTTACTTGACAAAACTGATCATGTGGGTGACTGTGTTGTTTATTAGTCTGAATCATCTGACCCTCTTGTTTATTACATTTGTGTGTCACGTCACTTGTGTACTAACTTCTTGATTAAATCAGATTTTAATAGGAAATTTTTACATATGTACATGCTTTAGCTTTGCTTTCATGTGTTTATGTTTTGTTTAGCTTTGGCTGTTCAGACATGTTTTGATTTGGTTTTATGCATTTTTGTTTTGTTTGTTTGTTTACATGTTTGTTTTGTTTTTGTTGTTCAGAAATGTTTTGGATTTGTTTCTTGCATTTTGTTTGGTTTTGGCTGCCCAGACACGCTTTGAAATTGTTTCATGCATTTCGTTTAGTTTGTTTGTTTACTTGTTTGTTTTGTTTTTGTTTAGGCTGTTCAGAAATGTTTTGGATTTGTTTCATGCATTTCGTTTGGTTTTGGCTGCTCAGACATGTTTTATTTGGTTTTATGCAATTTTGTTTTGTTTTAGCTGTTCAGAACTGTTTTAGATTTGTTTCATGCATTTTTTTTTGTCTGTTCATTTTTTTTTTTAAATTTGTTTCATGCATTTTTGTTTGTTTGTTTGCTTGTTTGTTTTGTTTTTGTTTTGGCTGTTTAGAAATGTTTTGGATTTGTTTCATGCATTTTTGTTTTGGATGTTCAAACATGTTTTTGTATCAAATTTTATTTTGTGCCGAATTGTCAAACATTCTACACACACAACACCCCTATGTCGTTAAGGCAATTTTCCCATATACTAGCACCACTCCCATTTTTTTTTTCAGAATATGTTAAAATCTAGTTTAGCATCCATTTACATGATTACCTTTTAAAATGGGCCAATCAGCTATAACTGCTATAACTGTACTTGTGATAGCGCATCTCTTTCTTTGACTCACTCACTCTCTCACACACACACACACAGGTGTATTGGAATCTGGGGTGTAAATTTTTATACCCACCTGCACACACAGACAGATTTATAAGAAACTCAATAAATGACTTTCTGCAGTCAGCAGCTACAGATCCAGTTATATGAGTTTACTTTGGAAAAATCCAGGTTTGAAAGTGAGCAATCTAATATATTCTTAAAAAAAAAAAAAGTCATTAACTGTTTTGTCAGGATGCCACAGTGCATAACTACATTTAAGTTACAATAAAACTTTTGTGACTGTACATAGCGCATTGTGATTGGTTTACAAGACACTTCTTGGGGAAAATGATCAACTTTAATTTTATTCTCTTTCACACACAAAAAGCTGTTGTTTAACTTGAGAAGACTTGGAATACATACCAATTTTATACCATGGTCAGTCTGAATACTTGATTTTGATTGGCTGGAAGGTGTGCTTTAAAACTGTTTAATGCACAGGTAGTTCCAGTCAGTTTCTGTATTAATGCGCCACCTTCATTTAATGCACTGCACTTTCCATATTGGGCATTATCCCTTCATTTTGATAGTAAATAGTGCTTTTTGTCCTTTTTGTAGGTTGACAGTCCCTGGTTACTGTATCCCTTCATTGTACACGAAAGAGCAGCTCAAACATTCTGCAAAGTTTCTCAATTTATGCAACATGAAAGTCATACAGTTTCTGAACCACAGAGTTGAAATAAACGATTAAAGAATTTCATTTTTGGCATATTTTGTCTTTCCTCAAATTTGTCTTTTCCTTGTGATGTTCTGATTAAAACAATTTACATTTTTTAACATTCCAAACATGACACACGTCCACCTATGTTCAAATAAAGCATCCTAGCAGTTATACAGTTATAAATTTGGGTGAAAAATTAGGCCTAGTTCACAGAGTAATTTATGTTTTAGTGTGTTATGAATGTGGGTCCTCTGTCCAACTATAGGAACTGGAACAGCTTGTTTTGCTTTTCAAGAACACACTTACTCTCCTCTGGGTCATCACTGACCGACGTCCTGCTGGACTGACCGAGTCCCATGACTTCTGCAGAGGTGAAGATTTCTGCTTTAAATTGGAAACATCCCCTGTGTTCATTAATAAGGATATATACCTTTGTCGAAGAACAACCTGTGACAGAGACAGAGTAAACAGTGAGTGTACAAATACTTGTTTTCTCTAGCAGCGGTTTTGTTTTGTAAAAAAGTGACAGCCTGCAATTCTTACTTTAAAGAGCAATTACTTTATTCAGCAATAAAAATGAGTTTTGTTGGTATAAAGTCATGAATTTAGGTTGATTCGGCGATGCTACATTTTTTAAAATTTAAGTAAAATGTATGATGTTACAATTCTTTTTTTTCAGTGTTGATCAAAACTGTCTTAAGTTACAGTAAATTTTGTCCTTTCAAATGCTTTGCTGTATTTGTTGGACAAACACGTGAACACAATACTGCCACTCTAATAAAATATATAATAACAGTAGATTTTATCTGAAAGAGTAGTGCTTAAAAAAACAAAAAAAATATATAGATGATATAATATAATGATATTTTGTGGAATATGCCATTCTACCCTAGTAAAAAAGTAATAAATTTAAAATAAATTTATTTTCTACTAAGTATAGTTCCAGCCTATTACCATACTGACATATCGCTTGAGACTTACTGATATAAAAATTGTAATTAAACTTTATTTGGAGTACTACTTGTGCACAATTAACATTTCTTAAGTATATGTTTAGTTGGACTTCAGCACTACTTCCGCACAATTAAAGTGCATTAAGTACAAAATTAGTTGTTCCAATTTAGCAGACTTTAAATATACCAGTTTAGTATACTAAAAGTACAATTTCAGGATATTTCAAGTACATTATATGTAAATGTATTTGTATTATACATAGCATGGAAAAAAAAGTATTTTAAATACATGTTAGTATATTTGTTTTTCACTAGGGTAGTATTTCAAAAATGCACTTTGCAAAATCTTTTTTTTTTTTCTTTTTCTTTTTTAAACATGTATGTCCACAAAAGAAATTGGCAAAAATAAACCTGCCTTAAGAAATATGCGGACACACTTTATTTTAAAGCTCCAATTCTCACTGTTAACTAACATTTGCCTCAATAAACTCAATAAAATTTGCTGCTTAGTAATTATTAAGGTAGTTATAGTAGTTATTAAGGTAGTTGTTAAGTTTAGGTATTGGATAGGATTAAGGGATCTAAAATATGATCCTGCAAAATAAAGCAAGTGCTTTATAAGTACTAAAAACAGCCAATAAGCTGTAATATACATGCTAATAGTGAGAATAGGTGCTTAAAATAAAGTGTGACTTAATATTCACTGGATAAAAAGTGTGACAACTTGCCCCTATTAAAACAGTACTCACTATGACAGTGTGCAAGTAAGACTTCATTACATTGTACGTGTTGTTCATTGGTAATTACTCTAGGCTTATGTGGCCATACAGTAGAGTGTAATGTAAAGTCCACATACAGTGGAGTGCTGAAAGGTATGAGTTAGAAAACACGCTGTATAGACCTGTAGCTGAACATGGTAAAATCACCAGAAACCACACACTTACCGCTTTATATGGCAGGATGATTGAAATGCTCGACTGGACGAATAACAGCGGCTATTAAAGCGATCCCAGCAGCAGTGGTGACAGACGAGACTGCAGTGTAAAGGTGAGCGCTGGACACGGAGACTATCCCACACAAGTTCTCCACTCACCGCAATGCCGTGATAAGATCCTTGCAGAGCCGGAGTCAATGACACACTGATGCAGAACACACGCACATGCTGCTTCAGCTCCCGAACACACGCCAAAGTCCAGAGACACTCACGCCTGCATCACAGCACACACATCCGATCCGGTCCGCCGACAGAAGCCGAGCTGATGACATGCGTCCGATCCCGGATCAGTGCGTGATGAGAGAGGGAGAGAGAGAGCTGCACGGCTGAGCTCACGTCCTCAACTGTTGAATAAAAGCATCATTATGCTTCTGACTACAGATCTGATGTGCATCGCATGTTATGATGATGATGATGGTGGTGGTGGTCAAAGTGTCCCACTGCTGGGGAGCTTCATTTATGCATAATGTAGCTCAAGAAGTATGTACGCAATGTTAGTGCACTGGTCTCCCCAGAGCATGCCTTTAATTTATTCGAGAATTCTTTTTTGAATGCATTTAAACAATGACATAATTTATCGTCACTTCTTTCAAACCATTTTTTAAAATAATAATAATAATAATTATTATTATTATACATATATATAACTTTTACATATATACAACTTTTGTCAATATAGTGACCAGCAATTTGTGAGCAAAAAAATCATACGAGATAAAATTATATATATTATGTCATATTATGTTTTATATATATATATATATATATATATATATATATAAATATTTCACTGCTATTCATAATTCAAACATTCAATGATATTTTTTTTTAGTGTACGACTTTCATTCATCCATTCATTCATCCATTCATTCATTCATTCATTCATTCATTCATTCATTCATTATTTATTTATTTAATTTGGGTTGAAAGCGTATTTAAACTTTTTTATTAATTCATACTTTTTTGCTTTTTTCTTTTATATGTTTTTCTTTCTTTCTTTATTTAATTTTGTTAAAGTAGGGTTGAAAACGTATTTTCATTAATTCATAACTTTATATATATAACTAAAAAATTATTTTTGTCATTTGTAAACAGAATTTCCTCCTTTATTGAGTTTGATGAATGACTTTAGACACTAGATAGATGATAGATAGATAGATAGATAGATAGATAGATAGATAGATAGATAGATAGATAGATAGATAGATAGATAGATTATAGTCAACTCAAAGTGCGAGTTAGCATGAAAAAATTATAATTACACAGTAATTAGAATAGAATAGAATAGAATAGAATAGAATAGAATAGAATAGAAGCACATCAGTGATTGCAGATCAAACGTGTGTAAGTCAAAGACAAGGTCATGTGAATTTTCGCAGATATTTGCTTAGCATGCTTTTTTCATTTTTCATTGTTTTGTCTTTAGGCATATGAGGCTGTAATGAATTTGCTCTGGGTCTCGAAAGTGAAATCGTGTTTAGGCGGTCAGAGCAATAGGATCTCTCAAAATCCAGCCAAATCACCATTACACTCTTGGCACAGCGGAGTACTTTACAAGATTAGATGCCTCATGCACACACAGCTCTTTTATAGCTTAACTGGCGTTTACAAATACACTAGTCACCTCTTCCTGATTACATATATAACACGTTTCGCCTCACATGCGCGCTTCCTTTCACTGACTTAAACTGATGAGCTTGTGTGTTTGTTAAACTGTACAAGTGTGCTTTATTCAGGAGGAGGAGAGGAGGACGCTACAGCGCGTTACTGAAGGTCACAGCACTGAATGACAAGCAATGCGCCGCTGCGCACCTTATGCTGCCATCTAGCGGCACACGACTCAAATCCAGTCACATTTTATTTACTTGCATGATTATTTACACGCATACCTGTGTCTAATTACATTTAAAATGTGTTTCCCTGAAGATTTTAATTCAGAATAATTTGATTTGGCATTTTAATCAAATTTAGCGGGCTTTGATCCAAAGCATGTATTGTTTTATAACCTTCAAACTTTAGAGATTTTAAAAAACTAGACAAAATCTTGTCAACGTTGTTATTGTCTTAACGAACGTTTCTTTTCTAGTTTGTAGAAAGGTCTGTCCAGGACACCATTGGCTGTTGTTCTCTCAAACCTGTATGTGATCATTCTCATGAAATGCATCATGGAGAACGCAGGTACGTGGTATTTATTTTCTTAATGAGCTTATTTCACATGCATAAGCCATCTATAGATGCCTGAATGTCGGTGCTGGAGATGACTTTGTCCTTGTTTTTAGGAAAAAGAAAAGCATGAAAAAGATGCTTCATTACTAAATGTGCACTTATAGTGTACTACAAACTTTAAAAGTGTGTTAAAACACTGCAGATAATATAATATAAATAAAATAAAGACCACCTAAGTGTAGTTGAAGAGACTAAACACATAAGTACACTTTTAGATAAGTGCACTTTGTAATAATGTCAAATTAGAAGTTTTACTTTTTATGCAAACTTTTGACATTTTTATTAAGTACACTTATAGATGTGCTGACTAACATGCTAAAGCACGTACAAAGTACTTGATTATAATTTGATGTGTTTATGTGTTTGTGTTTATGCTGCCTTAAAATTTTAAGGTTTGAATATTCAAGTTGTCAAAGATTCAAGTTGACCAAGCTTAACATTTTAAGTCTTTTTTTTTTAGCTGAAACAACAATTTAACTGTGAATGTAAAATGATAAATATATTTCAATATTTCCAGTTTCAATAGAAATTATATTAAAACATGATTTAGTTTACTATGATTGTCAGTACATTTGTCATCACACATTAAAAGAAACTCAAAAGTTGGGTCAACTAATTGCATTTAATATAAATTTGAACTATAATATTTATTTTCATTTGCAAGTAACATGCAATTAATTGTCCAAAAACATTACACCCAGTTCACTTTTTTTAAATAAATTTTTAAAGCATGTCATAAAGTGCACTACTTTTTCACAAGGACAGGTTTTGTGTTTGCAGTGACTACTTGAATGTGACTGAATGAGATGAAACCTAAATAGCAAAACTTCTGCTAGAGAAAACTGATTCATTCTCTTCAACAAACGATGAAATGATGGTGGAATATATGGCGACATTCTATTTAATTTATGCTCGTTATATATAAAATGCAGAAAAATCTGTATGTTGAGTGGTCTGCTGATATGGGTGTTTAATGGCTAGTGCCAATATTAAAAGAGAAAAAGGTGGCTGATTACTCATATAGTGCAAGTATGCAATGCAGCAAATGAGAATTTATGTAAACACTTATTTACACATTACTTAGGTGTAGTTATAGTTAAATTAATCACTTTTTGACACTGAGGTATGTTCAGCCTAATTGACTTGCGTCCTCAATCAAAACAAAACAAAACAAAACAAAACAAAACAAAACAAAACAAAACAAAACAAAACAAAACAAAACAAAACAAAACAAAACAAAACAAAAAATGCATCAACAACAAGGCTGGTAATCAGCATTAGTGCTGTTTATGTCGATAGTCTCAAAATGAAGAAATCTAGCGATGTTGCTATATCAGCAAATTAAATTTGCTCCTTCAACAAGAATTTACAATCCCCACAAACAGTGACACTAGGAAATATGGATAAAACATAAAATTTCTTTCATTCTGCCTTTCTTCTTCTTTTTCTTTTCAAATTCAAATGTTTTTGCAATTACGGAGACTTTTGGCCCTGTAAAAATTATTAATTAGTAATTTGAGTAAACATTTTTTTATGGTGCTAAATATTGAATTGATTCAAGTTTGTCTTATTGTTAAATGTTGTTTTGCATATTGTGGCATATTCTGAAAATGCTTGGCTAAGAAGAATCTGATGTGAATTCCAGCCTAATTGATTCATATATCATGTCATTTTCTGTAATGAACACAAGATGTTTGAATGTGCGGTGGTGTATAAATGCAGCAGTGCTCTTTACAGTGAGCAGACAGGATGCTAGCTTCCACACTGCTGCTCGCGGTGGCGATGCCCGTGCTTTGGGCTCAGCCGTACCCCATACCGCCAACCTGTTACACCAAAGTGCTGAGCATGGGTAAAGAGATCACACAAACAGCGGCCGAAATCAAAACAGACTACGACACTGTAAGTCAAACACACTAAACTGAGGTGAGTACAACAACGTCACAACCAAAAAACCTGATGTTTTATTTTGTGTTTTATGTTGCAGTACAGTTGCACAGCTCACCTGCCCGACCTCTACATCGATATTCATGTGAGTACCTGTCAGTTATGCATTCAACATTTAAGAGACAAAACTTGCTTGTAATGTAAAATAATGCTGATGTTCAAATTGAAAAAAAAAAAAAAAAAAAAATGCAAAGAAACTGAAAAGTTTAACTGCTTTCAGAGAAAATAAAACTGGTGAATCTCACAAAGAACTCACGAAGAGTCTGGGTCAGATTTTACCTCAACAGCAAATAATAATAATAATAATAATAATAATAATAATAATAATAATAAATGTATATTATATGAAGAAAATGACACATAGTATTATTATTATTATTATTATTATTATTATTATTATTATTATTATTATTATTATTTATATTTTTAAATTGTGAGATTGTTTTTATGACAGTTCAGTACATTCCTCCCACCTCCATTATTTGTGACCCTGGACCACAAAACCACAATTCGCACAGGTATATTTCTTTCAATAGCCAAAAATACATTGTATGGGTCAAAATTATTGCTTTTTCTTTTATGCCGAAAATCATTAGGATATTAAGATCATGTTCCATGAAGATTTTTTTGTAAATTTCTTACCATAAATATATCAAAACTTAATGTTTGATTAGTAATATGCATTGCTAAGAACTTCATTTGGACAACTTTAAAGGCGATTTTCTCAATATTTTGATTTTTTTTTTTGCACCCTCAGATTCCAGATTTTCCAATAGTTGTATCTCGGCCAGATATTGTCCTGTTGTTTTGTTATGACTGGTTTTGCGGTCCAGGGTCACATTTGTCTGTTAAAAAAGATGTTAATTGCCTTGTATTGTCATTCATATTTTCTTTTTTATGGCAGAACGCTTGTGTAATGTCCACCATGAACTCGTATCTGTCTCTACTGGACGATTTGAGAGAACGGCGATGTGCGTACACCAGGAAAGTAGAGAGTCTGGGTTCTAAGATTAGACAACTCTATATCATTATTTCACGAAGATGTCACGGGGTAGGTCAAGCATTTCTTTACATTTTAAAATTAATTAATTTTCATTTAATCATTTAATTTAATTTAATTTAAAACAGGAACCAAGTTTATACTTCTGGATGTGTCTGTGCCTTAATTGGGTGCCTGTTTCTGTAAAGGATGTTTTTCTGTTGCAGGACTTGGTTTTTACCCTTGATAATTGTGAAGCATTACACTACAGAAGATGGAGAGGTTGAAATCACTTCAAACATCACCAAACTGAGTTTGGAGGATGATTTTGCAAAGATCATAAAGAGCCCATTACTCATCAGATGTTATTCATAATCAGTAGAACAATGAAGAACAATGTTTTTATGAAATAGCGTCCTGCATGTTGGTTGGTTATGCCAAAGTGACTCAAAGTGATTTGATGGACAGAATTTTTCAAATCTGAGCCTTATTTTAAAAAACAAATTCTTAAAAAATACTTTTAAAAACATAAGAAATACAAATAATTTCAGAAATTGAAAACATTAATCATATAATGTAATTATATAATATATGTATTTATGAATTGCATTTCATTGCATTTTTTGAGTAACTTAACTGCAAGAGATTGTCAAGTCATTGACTCATATAGCTGTGTATTTTTCACAGGTATGTCTAATATTTCATTTACTAAGTTTTTGAATTTGTATTGTTTTTAATATATATATATATATATATATTTTAATATTCTAAGCATATTCTATATAAAGTGTTGTATAAAATATTGACTTGTTTTCCGTTCTCTAATAAATAAACAAATTGTACTACATATAACCACTAGGTGGAGGTTGTGTGCAAGTTTTTTTTTTAACTTCAGCTTTTCAGAGATTTGGTCTGTGCCTTGGTCTTTTTTTCTGTGCGTCTTGAATATATTATTAAAACACCATTATTAAATACAACGATTAAGATTAATTAAAATTCATTAGGATGGTTAGTTATAATTGCTTGTAGCTCATATAGTTATGACGTATACATAGGCTTTAAAAACTACAAACCCCATGATTATGTAGCTCCGTGCAGTGGGCGTGGCTCTGTGTCTCACACTCACAGCAGCAGCGAGTGAACAGGTGAACATGAGTTCTTCAGTCGCCTCTGACAGCGGATGTTTGCTCATGGATGGAGTGGAATAAGTCTATCACAGTTTGATGTTATTTTATTTTTTTAAATGATGAAGGTGTCTACTTCAGTGGAGTGTTGGACAGTTTTCAGCTCACACGCTTTTGCTATTTTCTGAAGTCAACTAATTCATCATCTACATCATCTGTTTTTTTTTTTTTTTTAGCATTTGAGTCTTCTGTCTGTATTATTTAAAATGGCTTTTGCAAAATTCAGCAAGATCCTCAGACTTCCTACAATTGAAGTGAAGAAGAAAACCAAACAATATGAGCACGTTCATCGGGATGTAAATCCGAACGACATTTGGGAAATTATCGGGGAACTGGGCGATGGCGCTTTCGGCAAAGTTTATAAGGTGAGTTCGAATGTTAATAAACCTGTTGGACAGGCAGTGAAACGAAACTACGACTTTTACCACGGTGGTAAAGGATTGGTTCATGAATATTAATTTGGTCGTGTTGACGTAGCAGTCTGTGCTAATTAATACTCGTATACCAGGCCTCTACCAGATTCGCTGCCGTTTGCCCGTAGCGGTCTTTCAGCCAATCAGTGAGAGCTGCTTGGTGAACGTCTTTTGCGTAATTAATATTCATAGACCAAGCCTTGAGCGTAGTGGAATTTAAAAAGTTCTAGTAATTGGCAACCTGTTTGGTTATGATAGTTAGAATAAAAACATATATTGTAAAAAAAATATGTTATATTTACAAATACAAAGAATTGTCTTTTTTATCGACACTTATGTACACACTGTTTCGCACTTTTAATAAAAACAAATCCGGTATACAAAACAAATTATCATTAATCATTTCTGTTTTAGAACTCTTCGTTTACTTTATTTACACGTAAACGGTGTGTATATTTCAATTCTGAAAAAAAAAAAAAAA
>JAHKKF010500917.1:0-15958 GCA_019740295.1 Labeo calbasu
TCATCAGCATAACAATGAAAGCTAACACCATGTTTCCTGATGATATCTCCCATGGGTAACATGTTAATCGTAAAAAGTAATGGCCCTAGTACTGAGCCTTGAGGGACTCCATTACTGCTGTGCTGCCGGGAAGTGTCAAAATCTGCTAATGCTTTATTTTTCATTGATATAGCCACAGTATTGAATAAATGGTTTGTTTTCTCCTAAGAGAGACGAAAAGTAATCAGATCTAGCAGTTTTTAAAGGAGAAGTCCACTTCCAGAACAAAACTTTACAGATAATGTACTCACCCTCTTGTCATCCAAGATGTTCATGTCTTTCTTTCTTCCGTCATAAAGAAATTATGTTTTTTAAAGAAAACATTTCAGCATTTTTCTCCATATAATGGACTGATATGGTGCCCCAAGTTTAAACTTCCAAAATGCTGTTTAAATGTGGCTTCAAACGATCACAAATGCGGTTGAAAACGATCCCAGCCGAGAAAGAAGGGTCTTATCTAGTGAAATGATCGGTTATTTTCTTTTAAAAAATACAATTTAAATACTTATTAATCTCAAATGCTCGTCTTGTCTTGCTCTGCCTGAATTCTGTGTTCTGTCTCAAGACAGTTAGGGTATGTCCAAAAACTATAATCATATTTCCTCCCTCAACTTCAAAAATCATTTCTAAATCATCCTACATCGCTGCAGAAGTACCGACACAGTGTTTGCAAAGTGAACATGCAAAGAAGATCAAACACCCTTAACAAAAAAGGTAAAGCAGCGATATAGGACGATGTTGAAGTTGAGGGAGAACATGAGATGGGAGTTTTTGAATATACCCTAACTGTTATGAACTGGAACAAAAACAGACAGCGTGAGACAAGACGAGCGTTTGAGGTTAAAAAGTATTTAAAATGTATTCATTTTTTAAAAATAACTGATCGTTTCACTAGATAAGACCCTTCTTCCTCAGCTGGGATAATTTACAACCACATTTGTGATTGTTTGAAGCCGCATTTAAACTGCATTTTGGAAGTTCACACTCGGGGCACCATATCAGTCCATTATATGGAGAAAAATCCTAAAAGGTTTTCCTCAAAAAACATATTTTTTTACGACTGAAGAAAGAAAGACATGAACATCTTGGATGACAAGGGGATGAGTACATTGTCTGTAAATTTTTGTTTTGGAAGTGGACTTCTCCTTTAATGATTTTCTGTAGGATAGGGTACTTTCCCGCCATGCAATACGAAATACCTCTAGTTTTGTTTTCCTCCAGCTGCGTTCCATTTTCCGGGCTGCTCTATTTAGGGCGCGAGTGTGCTCGATATACCAGGCTGTCAAACTTAATCTTCCTAAAGTTTCCTTCATAGTTTCTGTTACATCATCAAGTTTTTCTGAGCTATTGGATATGCGAGGAATTGAGAAATAGGGAAGATAATTTATAAAGCAGTCTTCTGTGGTAAAAGTGATGGTTCTACTATACTTGTAACAAGGAGCAGAATTTACAGTTTTAGCTATATGAAGTTTACACAAGACTAGATAATGATCTGAGATATCATCGCTTTCCCGCAAAATTTCAAATCCATTAACATCAATTCCATGTGACAGTATTAGATCTAGAGTATGATTTTGACAAAGTGTAGGGCCTAACATGTGTTGTCTAACCCTATTTAAGTTCAGAATGTCTATAAATGCTGATCCCAATGCATCTTTTTCATTGCCAATGTGGATACTAAAACCACCAACAATTAAGATCTCTTTTTTTTTGTTAGGGGAACAGACACATATAGCGTGATATCTAGATGAAAGAGTCTCTTTGTGCTAAGAATGAACTGATTTCTCTGACATGAGGCGGCTAGCAGAGGGTCGGTTTAGCCAGTCTGTCTGCTTTCTGACCTGGGCCTTAGTTAGTCAAGTACAAACTCTAAGACTATGTGCAATATTTCTCTGTTCAGAACTTTCTCTGAACAGAGAGAATGCTCTTCCGCAAAATGCATTTTTGTTTATTAACCACTAGAGTGCCAAAAGTTACATATATGTTTTATTATCATTTTAGGCCTGATGGAAGAGAACGAGGAAAGTGAAGAACTGAGTGAAGCGGAACCTAAAACATCTTCAAGTTCATCACATAATGAGAGTAATTTTTTACTGACAAGAGGAGACCAAAAATCTTACCCCTGCTCTCAGTGCGAAAAGAGTTTCCCATACAAACAAAGTCTTAAACTTCACATGAAAATTCACACTGGAGAGAAGCCACACACGTGCGATCAGTGCGGGAAGAGTTTTGCACGAAAAGGTTATCTTACTTTACACATGATATCCCACACTGGAGAGAAGCGTCACACATGTGATCAGTGTGGGAAGAGTTTCACACAAAGAGGAGCTCTCACAAAACACATACAAATCCACACTGGAGCGAGGCCGTACTCATGTGATAATTGTGAGAAGAGTTTCACACAAAAAGGAGCTCTTGCAAGACACATGCAAATCCACACTGGAGAGAAACCACACACATGTGATCAATGTGGGAAGAGTTTTGCACAAAAAGGACCCCTTGATATTCACATGACAATTCACACTGGAGAGAAACCGTATTCATGTGATCAATGTGGGAACAATTTTGCACACAAAGGACTTCTCAAGAGTCACATGAAAATCCACACTGGAGCGAAGCCGTATTCATGTGATCAATGTGGGAAGAGTTTTGCAATAAAAGGAAACCTTAAAATACACATGAAAATCCACACTGGAGAAAAGTCGTACACTTGCGATCAGTGCGGAAAGAAATTCAGACAAAGAAATGCTCTTATTGGACACATAAAAATCCACACTGGAGAGAAGCCGTACTCATGTGATCAGTGTGGGAAGAATTTCAGACATGCAAACACTCTTAAATCACATCTGCGTTCTCACTCCGGAGAAAGACTATTTAACTGTGATCAGTGTGGAAAAATGTTTCTTTCAGCATCATACTTAAAGATCCACTTGAAAGTTCATACACAGGAGAAGCCTCACATGTGTTCTTTGTGTGGAAGGAGTTTTCATCAGATTAATAATTTTAAAATACACCAGAAAAGACACATTGGTGTGAAGAATTACATGTGCTTTGATTGTGGGAAGACCTTTGTTAGCAATGCCGAACTGAAACGGCACCAGAGAGTTCACACTGGAGAAAAACCTTACAAGTGTTCACAATGAAAACACATGAGAAGATTCATGCTCACATGTGATCAGTGTGGGAGTTTCAGACATGTTAAGGAACGCAAAAAAATCCACAACAGAGACACTAAATTCTGTCTTTTCATTGTGAAGACACAAGAAAAGACACAATGTGTGAAGAATTACTTGTTTTTTTGTTTTGTTTTTTGATTGTATGAAGACTTTTACTACATGTGATAAACTGAAACTGCACCACACTGGAGAAAAGCCTAACGTGTGTTAACACTAGACTGTAGTATCTCAACTCAAATTAAAGTTAAAGTTGATTTTGACAAATAGGCTAATGTTGTATTATTGTGGTATGATAATGAGTAGTGATAACACCTCTTACATCTTCATGATTATGACAAGAATCATGCAGGTCAAATAAAACTGTTGACTATTTCCCTCAATATTGTAATTGAGATGATTAATGTTGTAAATATAATAGACTAGTATATAGACTTGTAGATATATAATATATTAGAAGTATTCATAATTACGTGTCACATATTCTATATTAATTACACTGTGAAGAATAAACTTATATAATTAAATAATCAGATATGTCCCGCTGCAAGTTTTTGATATCCTTTATTTGAAAGTCACCAATGACGGATAACAGATTTCCCTTGATTGTAAGACAGAATAATGTATTTTCTGTAAACATGCTTTGACATTTTATGTATTGTGTGTATTATGAATTGTGTAGTGTTTTGGGGGAGTGAATAGACGGCTCTCTCTTCCACCTACAATGCCCATACCTGAGGTGCCCAATAGAGAGGAGTGTCTATCCCTTTCCACATGCCATCAGCCTCTGAGCAACCCCCAAATGCTCCCTGGGTGGCTGCCCACTACGCTGGGTGTGTGTTCACTACTCACTGCACCTACACCTTTTAGGTGTTTGTCATGTTCTTTTATGACTTTATCAGCCATACAGCCTGATGTTGTTATGATAATTTGTTCCTCTGACCACTACTCACTGGCATACTCCCATTCTCACATATTTAATTTGATGCTTTGTCACAGTAGCAACTGTTTGAGAGACTATAATGGGTTTCTGCAGTTGTTTTTCTTTGTCATGACATCAACCATTTGGGAGTTTATGCCCAACAATGCCTTGGCAGCAAATCACTGTAGAGTGTGTGTGTGCCACTGCCACAAGTCTGTTCATGGTGGTTAGAAGGCCCTCCATGAAAGCGACCATAACCTGTTTCCATTACCTGGTCTGACAGGTGGAGGAGAGCTATAGGGTGACTGGAGGTACTGCATACAGTGGTCTTGATGATTTAAATCAGTTAAATCAAAACCGAAGGACCAAAGAGGACTCTGGTGCTGTCTTTAAAAAAAGAGAAAATTTCAGGGTCAGAATGATATTTCAAAAACAAGTGCACATAGGCTGTAACATAAAGGTAATTGCTGGAAAAATACACTTATGATTGGTAGTATTGGTATACAAGGAATGAAGCTTCTATAAAGGGCCTTAAAGGAGAAGTCCACTTCCAGAACAAAGATTTACAGATAATGTACTCACCTCCTTGTCATCCAAGATGTTCTTCGGTCGTAAAGAAATTATGTTTCTTGAGGAAAACATTTCAGGTATTTTGTCCCTATAATGGACTGATATGGTGCCCCGATTTTGAACTTCCAAAATTCAGATTAAATGCGGCTTCAAACGATCTCAAATTTGGCTGTAAACAATCCCAGCCAATGAAGAAGGGTCTTCTAGTGAAACAGTCGATTATTTTCATTAAAAAAGTACAATTTAAATACTTTTCATTCTCAAACGTTCATCTTGCCTTGCTCTCGTTGAACTCTGTGTATTCTGACTCAAGACGGTTAGGGTATGTCGAAAAACTCCAATCGTATTTTCTCCCTCAACTTCAAAAATCATTTCCAAATCATCCTACATCGCTGCACAAGTATCAACCCAGTCTTTACAAAGTGAACATGCAAAGAAGATCAAACACCCTTAACAAAAAAGGTAAAACAGCGATATAGGACGTTTTTGAAGTTAAGGGAGAACATGAGATTGAGAGTTTTTCAACATACACTAACTGTCATGAACCAGAAAAAAACAGTCCAGGTAGAGTAAGACAAGACAAGCATTTGACATCAAGAAGTATATAAATTGTATTATTTTTATAAAAATAATGATCGTTACGCTAGAGAAGACCCTTCTTTCTCGGCTGGAATTGTTTACAACCGCATTTGTGATCGTTTGAAGCCGCATTTAAACTGCATTTTGGAAGGTCAAACTCAGGGCACCACATCAATCCATTATATGGAGAAAAATGCTGTAATTTTGAACTTAAATGCTAAAAGACATAAACATCTTGGATGCCCGGGGGGGGGTTACATTATATGTGAATCTTGAATCCTGAAGTGGACTTCTCCTTTAAGCATTTTTTCCCCACAGACATATGTGTCCACAGCAGTTATAATAAAGAAAGACAAAATTGGATAGTTTTACTTGATTCAACTTATAATGTACTTTGCTCTTCGCTTGAATTTCCTCTGTAGTGTAAAGTTAGTTTGTGAATAAGTACACAGGTTTTTAAAAAAAGGTGTTTTTCTGTGTTTCCTATGGCATGTGTTTGGCTAATCATTGTACACTTATGTCACCGGTGGTTCCTATCTTTCTGAATTTGGCTCTCTTCATTTTTAGTCCCCTACAACAGCATTCCTACAGCTAAACTCATTTCCAGTTCCTGCAGTGTGAACATGCCAAAAAGCAGATGCTTCCACCAGTGGTTATGGAAACATTTCTTCGGTGTGAAAGCCTCCTGTTTAGCATTTCAGTAGTTCCAGTTTTCACCTCATTCAGGCTTACAGTACAGTCACACTTACAGTAACTGATGATTTATTTTTGTTGTGCCATAAGAGGAATCACAAATCTGGCCTGTGGCCTTTGGTCCACTCACCACCAGATGTCACCCTCTCATTCCATTGCCATTCACATTACACAGACTTTTGCACCACAATCCGGACTACATTTCCCATCATCCATTGCACTGACACAGCTGCAACCAGTCAGACACACTATATAAGCCAGCAACACAGCAGTTTTTTGTTACTGTATGAATCCACATTTATGAATGATTTAAGTGAGTCAATGATTCAGTAACCCATTCATAAGTAGTCACTTGTCTCATTTCTGAATGAATCTGAATGATAGAAAGGACTAATGACTCACTCATTCAAACAGTCATTTGATGTCAACTACTGGTTTGGTTTCATATTTAAAACTATCATTGCAAGTTCCCCAACATTTTTTATTTGTATGTTTAAAAATATTTAAAACAATGACCATATAAAATTCTTTTTGCAATCAAAATTTTGCAGTGTAAATGCATTTATGGCACCTCAGCTTCATCAAACAGTCTGTGCAAATACATCTAATGCCACTTCAGATGCAGCTTCTGTGTTTCCTGCAGTGGAATGATGGAGTTTGTTGATACTGGGTTCATTTGAATAGTAACAGCTCTACAGTTTCTTATTCTAACTGAAGCAATTAAAAACTTTCACACATTTGATGTGAAAGATGACACATTTAATAATGTTAGTGAAAAAATTACAATTTAAGTGGGGAATGACATCTGTATTGTTATATACAACAGTTAATTGTTATTTCTATGTCTTTCCAGTCACAGAGCACTTTATTTTAAGAGTTGGGGAATTGTAATGTTTAATATTTTTTATTATATTTTTTTCTTTTTTTTTTAATAAAAAAAAGGATAGATTTTTGTTTGTATATGCTGTCAATTATAGTTTCTAGAAAGAAAATTGAAATCGCCAAAAATCGGTATTGACAGGTCACACTTACAAAAAAAATAGGAAATTGGAATCGGGCAAGAAAATTGCAGTCTGTGCTTCTCTAGTGTAAACAGACTGAAACAAAACACTTATGATATCTACAAGATGTATCAAGATGTAACATTGTTTCTTGTAAAAACAACAGAAAGTCTAAAAACCAGTGATCAAAAACTTAATTGTGGTGTTTATTTGCATGTTTGTATATTTTTGTCTGTTTCTTTGTTTATATGGCAAGTAAAAGGATAAAAAATGGATAAAATGTTTGTCAGATTAACTCAAATAGAAATACACAGAATGTGAATTTGTGGTAAAACTAAGTCAGTCACAGCAGCATCAGTTCAGTAAGTGGTTTTGTAATTAATTAATGTTGTAATTAATTAATTGTAATTAATTTTCTGATTTGTTTTTGTAGTTACTTATTTTTGATATTTTGTGGGTTTAATTATGTATAAAGTGTGATTCATCTGTCTTATAATAGGACGACTCTTATTTTGACGGGTATTTGCAGTCTTCGAAATGATGTTGATTCCAGCAGGAATGAATGGGTAGAGCGCGCAGTCTGTTACGATTCATCGCTGTTTCTAAGGTTTATCAGTTTATTAAGCACCCCCGAGAAGGCATACGGTCTGTATATATTTGTTTATAGTTAATTATCATGAGTGTTTTGTGTAATTTGCTGTGTATGCAGATAATAATATGACGAGAGAGTTTACGGACGGAACTGTAACGCGTATCTGTACTTTATTCAGCTCTTACTGTGATGTCTGAAGTGACTAAAAGGACAAGGTGAAAAGCTGAAAACACGAGCGATCCCGAACCCTGCAGAATGGAACACGAAGAACAAAGAGGTTGGTGTTTATTTGTGATTGTATATTAAAAGTAACTTTTAGAACATTAAGGTCGTAAAACTTTAAATTAGTGGTTGTAGTTAGAAAAGTCATATCAGCTGTAAAATAGATAAAATATAAAGCAATATATGAAATCCATGAACTGGGTACAGTTGTTGTTTTTCTTCTTCAACTGTATTACTAAATTGTATTGCAGTTGTGTGCTGTTACATTTGTGCTCACTTTTATGTCATTTCCATTCAAATTTCTCTCTTTAATGTTTGGATGGAATTTTTTGTTTGACATTTATGAAATGTATATAATGAGCGAGTACATCATTAATCACTTTATATGCCTACAATAAGCGTTTATATAATGGGAATACGTTGGAGCGAGTGGAACGACAACTGCTGCCCACAGTGTGTTGGGGAGTAACTAGTTGCATGTAGCAGCATTGCGCAACTTATTTACAAAATAAATGTGACTAATTTATAGAAGCCCTGAACCGCAATGTGAATTTTTTTTTTTTTCAAAAGAATAAAGTCCTGTTTAGCTTGTGCATTTAGGTCTGTATTTTACTACATTAACGTGCTTTAATAGAAATTTAAATGAAATCTCTATGTTTATCCACCGCATGTGAGGGGCTGCACCTAAAGTCAAATTACATTTATATTTCATGTTTTCAAATGAGAGATCAAAGACTGCCCATTTTTTTTTATTTATGCCAACAGGAAGTATGTAGAAAGATGGATGCTTGTCTGAAGAGAAAATAAACTCACTTTGTCTAAACAGCAATGATTTTTGGATTTATAAGAGCTAGCTTTATGAGGTCAGGACGCTTCAGAGCTGTGTCACATCCGTAACATTTTAAAGATTAAGTTTATATCATATAGTAATTATTAATGCAATTAACTTGAACATTTCTATACAAAGCCAACTTATGGCCATGCTAATTATGATCAACAGCTCATCTCTATTATTTGCTCTTATCAAGCATAATAATGTGTTACGTACGCTTCATATTAAATCATATGCACACTGCCATGCACGTTTAACACATCGCTGACGACTGATAGCCTACTGCAGGGGTGCTCAACCCTGTTCCTGGAGATCTACCATCCTGCAGAGTTCAGCTCCAACCCTGACCAAACACATCTGAACCAGCTAATAGGCTATATGCACGCTCCACCTCCGCATTCCATATCAGACCGCAGTCCTATTTCCGGTTGTTGGAGTTATCGGCGAAGCTGAGTGAAATGGCTGAGAGGTTGGAGTTCACCCGGTGCTTACTGGAGTTACCAAAAGTAACAATCAATGATGTAAGGCGAATTGTCTCTTTGTTCAGCTCTACCCCACAGAAAAGGGATTTAAATTTTACGTTTCCTCTTACATCTGTAATTATGAAGGTAAGTTGCTAATGCAGTTGTGCAGTAAGTTGCTAGTGCAGTTGTGCAGTTTGAAGCTTTATATTTTTACTAGCTATCCACCAGCGGCTAATGACGTTATTTAAAACATGTTTTTCACTGGTTGCCTTTGTAATTTTCTTGTAAGTGTCAGGGAAAAACAGTCTGACAGGTGAGGTGACAGTCAGGGCTCGATGCTACCGCTCTATGAAGAAGGCAGAGGCACCGCATCAGCTGAGAGTAGGACTAGCAGCAGCATACAATGTCTCAGTTCTGAGATTGAATGGTTCCGTTAACATTACCACGTTTCATCTTAAAATTGATGTAAACATGAGGTGGTTATTGAAAAATTTGGTGACATGAAAAATAACTATGGGCGGTGTGTTAGTGGTCGGTTTAAACAGCCAACAAGTCCTGTCAAATAACTGTTGATAAATTATTATGATTGGGTTGTTGAATGTAATAAAAAGTACATTGCATCATATGTCAAATTAATGTATCTAAATTCACATATACAATGCATGTGCTTCTACTGCAAACTACTACTTTTGCCTAATAATTCAGATGCATTTTATAGATGCATGCAAAATCCACACTTTAAGTTGTTCGCACAGTTCTGAAAAATTACTTGCATGGGAGCCAACCTCAAAATACAATAAGAATTTTTAGCTGAAACAGTGGTAATGCTGTTACAGGGTAGCTGAGTATGACTCGGTTGTAGCCAGATCTGTTGAAGGTACCATAACTTTGTTATAACACCTTGTTTGAAAGACAGGAGACCTTGATTGGATCCAGCATAGTGTTTTTGATGTTCCTTTAGTACTATATTTAAATTCAAAGACAGAGTTTTCATATCACAGCTAAATTCCTAGCTATCCTACTCAGCTATCTTCTATCGTGTCTGTTCTACATTAAAAGGCTGCATATACTTTTACCTTTTAAACCTATTAACATCTTTTCTTTTTGCACTTTAGGTGACACTGCGAGATTCTGTGCCAGTTGTGCTGGTACGGTGCTCCTGCACCTGTGCAGCCGGCCAGGCAGTCTGCAACCATTTAGTGGCTCTGCTCTATCAAACAGCACATTACTCCGAAAGCGGAATGTCAGTTGTGCCACCGGTCCTTTCCTGCACTGAAACCGAGCAGAAGTGGCATAAACCGCGATCCATGGTTTGTTTTTGTTACATGTGTAACGTTTGTTTTTATTTAGTGCCTGTCCTAATAATTTGTCATTCTTTTCCTAGGGAGTGAAGCCTGGACCTGTAGATACCATGGTTGTGGTGAAGGCCAGGCCAGGGACAAGTTCAACAAGCGGGATAAGGTATTAGTTTTACTTAGAATGTAGAATCTGTGTTTAGAATTTGGAAATAGGTACAGTACTGTAAACTTGACTGGGATTTCAACAGAGGATAAATAGATAGACTTTACTTAAATTATCTAACTTAGAAAAATGTTACTATGAATTTTTGACAAATTAAAGTTATTACAACTACATTTTATGGCTCCATAACAAATTGTAGCAGGTTATTAGTGAGATCTTCAGTTATTTTTACAGTATAAAGCTGGATCTTCTCCACCAAAATACCTAATTGTCAACACAAACATCACTGCATTTTAAAAACAGTTTTCTTTTTGTTGTCTTTTAGGTCAACACTATACAAGGCCTACAGTGGTGATTTGCCTGTCCCTTCAACACTTAACCCTCAAGCTCATTATGCTGGATTTGACACACACAATTTGCCACTGATCTGTCACATGAACATCTCTGATGACAAACCACTTGTTGACTCTGTCTTTGGGAAAGTGCAGGCTGGGAGCATCTTGTCCTACCACCATCCTCTACCAACACCTGGTGGTATCATTACACATACAGATGCCCCTCCCTTTCCTCAACTGCCACCAGAAGACTACCACATACCACCCACAGTTTGCCACCTTGTGCCAACTAGCCAGGAACAGCTGCACCTCTCATCACTGGGTGTAACCTGGCCACAGTCTCACCTCATTGAAGCATCAACAAGAGGCCAGAGTGCAGCACCTGAGTGGCATGTCTTGAGAAAGGAGAGAGTGACCGCGTCCCACTTTAGGGAAGTATGCCATGTGAGAGAGGGGCGAACAGCGGAAAACCTGGCAGAAAGGATTATCCGGGGTGTAAGACAGACACAACAAATGAAGAGAGGGCTGGACATGGAGACTGGAGCATTAAAGGACTATGCAACTTTGAAAAATCTGAACTTGACTAAATGTGGACTAGTTATTCACCCCGACGCTCCCTGGCTCGGAGCCTCACCGGATGGGTTTGTGTATGATAGCCTGGAGAGACCTTGCTTTGGTCTTGTTGAAGTTAAGTGTCCCAATGTGCAGAGCTACGTAGACTGCAGATACCTCACAATGGAGCATGGCAAACACCAGCTAAAGCATAGCCATGCTTACTATTGGCAGGTCCAGGGGCAACTCCTAATTACTGGCATGCAGTGGTGCGACTTTGTTGTGTGTGCCATTGATGATATGTTTGTGCAGCGGATCTACAGAGATGATGTTGTGTTAGACAGTATTAAGCAGAGGTGCGATTTGTTTTTCTTTTACGTTTACCTACCCAAGTTCTTGTCTTTGAACTAGGGTAAAATTATAATTTTTCTGTCACATATCTGGTTGGTTTTAGTAATGTACTCGTTACCTCTGGTTCTGACCTGATTTAATCCTGGTTTACATCATTGTTATTTAAGTTCAGAGTTCTACCTAGTTAATATGTTAATGATGTAATTTGTTACTTGGGTTTCCATTTATACATACAATCACACATACACTCAACAACAAACATACTGATATACTGATACATTCACATGATTAACTTTACATTTCTTTAAATAACACAATCTCTTGAGCTGTATCTGTGTGATGATTGTGATGACACAGTATAGCAGTATGTTCAAAGGTTTTTTTTTAATGATGCTTGGTTTTAACTTGTTTTCATGTCTGTCGGTCTATATACATTGAAATACTGATGTGACTTTGTTTTAACAAATAAATAAAGAGGTGACCTAAAAAGATAATATGTGAATGTTATTTAAAAAATATAGTTTTACAAGACTAATTGCTTACTCAATAACTTAAAACACATAAGATGATGATTTACAAATGTATTCATGTTGTTAGATTTTTTACATAACTATACACAAGATGTTTGATTCTGAAAATTACTATTTACAAATGATTATGATGACAATTTATTTTACTACAAAAAATGACACAAACAACATAGAACTGTAACAATCTATTTACAATGGCAAATTAGGATTTAGTGGCCCAGGCTTTAACAAGCGGCCCATTTTGATAGTTGACCAAAATGCAGGCAACAGCAAAAAGCTGATTGATGCTACCAGTGAGCGAAAGGGGAATGACTGTACTGAACAGTTTGTGTTCCTTCACCCTCCGAATGATTCGCTCGACGTGAACTCTGAGCCTCGCAATGGACTGCGTCTTTCTGACTTCTGGTCCAGACAACTGTGTTTTCTTTTTAAGAAAGGCATGTATATGGACTCCGCAAGGTACAATATCTTCAACCAGAAAACCTTTGTCAACCATGATGGCCATTGATGGGTTCAGCAGTGAGATCAGACCAGACTGCTTCAGAATCTCCCTGTCACTGATGCTGCCTTCATACAGAGGAGACACAAACATCACTGGTCCGTGAGGGGCTATTCCGATCAGTCCCTTGAATGTGCTGTGGGACTTGTAGCTGGAGAAGACTTCGCTCTGCAGGAGCAGAGAGTCAGGAGTTTGACAGCGGAGTTCAGTGCAGTCCAGGATGACGTAGGTGTCTGGATATTGGTGAAAAACCTCTGGCATCTTCTCTCTGATGGTCTTCTCATCCAGCCAAATGCCCACAGCTCCGAGCACATTGTAAAGGAAGTTAGCCCAGGTGTTGATAATTCGGCTCACAGTAGACTGGTGGATTCCGAATCTATGGGCCAAATCCTTCTGCAGCAGCCCCAAAGACAAGTAGGTCATGAAAAGGAAAAACTCATCGATGGGCTGAAGTGACTGCAAAAACAGTAAAGATTGATATATTTACACATAACTGTGTAATCAGATACATTCATTCAAGTGATATATTAGAGCTTCATAGTTCAATGAATATTAGTTAAAAAACTAAAATCAAAATCAACTCACTGTTGGATTCACAGCTTGGCGGACATCATCAGCTTTGGTTACCGCTCGAGCTCTTGTCACACGCACAATGGCATGTACCGCTGACTCTATCTGGCTCCAAAAGGACATCAGGTGGGCATAACTTGCAAACCTGTGTTTGAGACATATTAGGTTAGTGGTTCATCCTGCTGCTCCAAGAACAGCGTGAAATTTTATTTTTCTTCTACAACTGTGTTCACAGTTTGGCCTGTGGATGGCACTATTAAACCATAATGTGAGGTTACTTTTATTTAGTTATTAAATCCGCAAATCAATGCTTTTTAAAATATATGTCATTCATGTTGGATTATAAAAGGACAAAAATACTGTCTATAAGACATTAAATGACTTTATAGGAGATCTTCAGCACCACTACAAAAGGCTAAGCAGCCCTAATCCAGCAGCTGAAATGTAAACAATCTTGAGGCAACCATTTCTACCAAACTGTAAACATTCCTCTGTTTAACAATGACAGTGAACAGAAAACAAATATATAAATAAAGCATGTTTACCTAAACCTGTCTCCCATATACAGGTAATGCTACGTTTTAGTATTCTATTTCTCTTCACTTACTGTAAAAAGCCACTGAGCTAATGCTAACGGTTTCGCAAGGCTAATTTCTGTAAAAATAATAATAATAATAATAATAATACACTACTGACCTTCTGGCTTACCTTGTATAAAACCTGATGTCATCATCAGAAGAAGCAAACCGCTCCAAACCAAACTTGCAGCTGATTGCCATCTCCTCCATCTCCCTCCGGAGCTTTGAGAGCTCGGACCGGAGTTCTTCTGTCTCACCCAGGGCTAGATCCACTGCTGCTGGCTCAGTGGTGTAGCAGTAATCGTGGTCATGGCAGTCAACCTCCATCACTGGCTCCTCATCATCAGGGAGATCAGGGGTGTTTGGTCGCTCGGTCCGGTCCCAAACACTAGGACGAGTGGCAGGCAGAGAGTAGCTGTTCCACTCAAACAGGACCGGAACAGCCCCCTTCTTCAGAAGTCTGCGTCCGCCTGGTGTAGTGTGCTCGATCAGATCAGCAGGTGAAAAATGACGACTGCAGACTCTTGTATGAACTGTGATCCTGAAGCAGTCTCGTCGTATATTAATTACCCACTTCTTCTGTAACTCACCATCT
Source organism: Labeo calbasu (assembly GCA_019740295.1). Taxonomy (NCBI): domain Eukaryota; kingdom Metazoa; phylum Chordata; class Actinopteri; order Cypriniformes; family Cyprinidae; genus Labeo; species Labeo calbasu. Next base: position 14,559 of record JAHKKF010500917.1, read on the forward strand.
TTCGGAAAGGTGTGAAAACTTAAAAAAGAGTTACACCTTGACGATGCTGTGCATTGTGGTACACAGCAGTGATAGCTAGCTGTGCTGTCCTCTCTCCTTTGGAAGGAAAACTTAGTCCTCTTGGATGTCATCTTGTACACACACACGCGCGTGTATACAATTTAAAGTTAAACACAATGAAAAACAAGATAACTGAAGTAGTTGTAACAATTGCCAAACGCAAAGGAAGAACACAGGCTAGCTTCAGCAGGACCGGAAAAAGGTGTGCAATCTGAAATTCTTCCGGAAATACGTCACGCGGCTCGGTGCATAGAGCCCATTAGGATCTGAAGGAGCACTTGATAATTACAGACAGGTGTGTTTGATCAGGGCTGGAACTAAACTCTGCAGGAAGGTAGATCTCCAGAAACAGGGTTGGGCACCCCTGGCCTACTGTGTAGGTGTATACTGCTGTGATATGTTTCAGGCTTTCCGCATAAGGACATTTTAGAAATTGATTCATTCCAACACTTCAGAAATTGCATTCTCAACGAGAACATCGCAGAGGTTTAGACTTTATTTGCTGTGTGAATAAGAAATGCACAGGTGGACTGAAGGAAAAATAGGCAAAACTATTTTATATGTCATATAATATTCATTGTCAATATCTTATTTAAGGCGAGACATTGCAGGTGAATAGGGTAAAAAAATGAACACATATTTAACGCCTTACTCAGCTGATTGATTACATTGATAATTGCAAATATTTCAGCTAATATTATTTTCTTTACTGAAATATGCACTAATTTGCATACATTTCTAGTACAAAAATCTAAACACTGGATAAAGTCAGTTTCAAAATACTTGTTTTATTTTTTCACATATTAGAATTTTTGTCACTCCATAATTTAGAAAATACCTAGAACAGACAGAAAACAAATGTTTTCACAATTTTTTGAGGAATAAAATGTTGTATATAATCAAGCAAATCATATATGAACAAATCCCTCTGTAAAAACCTTCTGGATATAGACAGGAAAAAAAACGAAATGCCCTAAATCTCATACTTGACAGGTGCATGATAATGCCCAGGTGTACTGTATGACAGATCACCAAAACTATATACACTACCGTTCAAAAGTTTGGGGTCAGTACATTTTTATTGTTTCTTTTTTTTTTTAAAGAAATTAATACTTTTATCCCCAAGGATGTATTAAGTTAATAATTAAAAGTTTATTAAAAGTTAATAATAAATAATTTACATTGTTATAAAATATTTATATTTTGAATAAACACTGTACTTTTTAAACTTNTTATTCATGAAAGAATCCTGAAAAAAAAAAAAAATCACAGGTTCCAAAAAATATTTGGCAGCACAACTGTTGATATTATCCAACACTGATCATTCTAATAATAAATCC
>JAHKKF010500918.1:0-15786 GCA_019740295.1 Labeo calbasu
TTTTTTTATTCCTGGTGAAAGCCACCATGAAAATAAATAACATTTTAAAAGCCATGGAAAAAGAAAAAATTAAAATACCTTTTTTAATGATAGGTTCTAGGGCTAGGCGATAATTCGATAACGATAATTATCGCAATATAATTTTCCTCGTTAAAACGATATGAAGAGTTCAATAAATGTTCAATATAATTTTTATGTGCCAAAAGCGAAACGAAACAGCGCGACTCATTTGAATCGCGCCACACGGACTGTTTACCCGGTCAGACCAAAGTTCAAACTCACTAGAGAAGATGCGTTTATTTGAATGTTTTTAGACTGCTGTTTTTCATACAAATAGGCCACCTATAAAACCATATTGTTATATTTTTTTTAACCACAGTATTGAGGTACCATTATGTGTGGTTTTAACTGCGTTTAACATGATTTAAAATGTATGCTTGCTACTATGGGAGACCAATGCTTGCTTAAAAAAAAAACAAAAAACAAAACTGGGTCAGAATAAATTTAACCATATAAACTGAGGTTGCAACAATTTTTAGAGATGTTACTGATTGATAATGAACAAAAAATTTACCTCTGCATCCTCAAGCTACTATCAAATGTGTGTTTCTAAGAGACAAAAAAGTGATGTTATTATTATCATTATCAGACAACCCAATCCTGTTTCTTGATTTGAAACAAAACTCATTAGAACATGCAGAAATAAATTTTTCTATTTAGATATTTATTTTGTTAAGAAAAATGAATGGTCTGGTTTCTACAACTTTTACTTTGGAGCAAAAATCTGACTTTAAACTTGAAAGAAATAAAGATTTGACATTTATCGTGATAATTACCGATATTGACTGATATAAAAATTATTTTGATCACTTTTTTGCCCATATCACCCAGCCCTAATAGGTTCTGTTCTAAAATATAAAATTGGCTATATTGTTTTCTATAAAATTATGATAAAATCATAATTGTAACTGGTAACCTTTATACCCTTTTAAATTTGTTTTTTTTTTTGTGTGTGTGTGTGTGTGTGTGTGTGTGTGTGTGTGTGTGTTTTGAACTGATTATATCCTGTCAATGCTATCAAAATAGCTTTGGAATACATAGAATTCCATTAGTCATGTTATTTGGTATTTAACCTCTAGTTATTTAATTACAAGGTTGACCGTTGTGCGTAATTCTCACTTGTGAAAATTGATTAATTTCATTGATTTATTTTCAAGGAAATCCTTCAAAAAATAACCCCTTTCTCTGTTTTGAAATGATATATGGCCATTCATGGCTCATGCGATGAGGTCAGCCTTGTTTAACAATGTCCTATTGAGCCAGTGTCAGTGAAGACTTTATTCAGAGGGAAGCTGTGAAGCTTCTCTGGTTTCCTCCTTCCAGCACTGGTCTTGTCATGTGCTCTTCTGCTCATTCTCCTTTCCCGAGATTTTCAGGCTTAAATTACCATCTTTACCGCAGACGACTGCACACTAGAATTGAAAGTGTCCACTGTAGTTGTCTTGCATAATTGCACACACTAATAAGCAGCTTTAGACTGTCAGATGCTCACCATTTGTGTTTCATGCAATCTGAGCATAGGCGCCCCGCCTTGCTATGCAGACTTTTGTATGTACATTGCTAAACAACTGTTGTTGCATTTTTACACGTCCATAATCTTAGAGTGACACAATAGGCACACGTGAATGTGATTTGTTCTCTGTCTCCCGCTCTTTCTTCTGCACTAGTCTTCCTCCTCCTCACAGGAGCTCCTGCACCAACTGCCCTCCCAACCCACTCCAGATGACCTCCATCGCCTCTTCAAGCATTTCAGGAGCTCGGAGAGTGTGGCAGATGAGGATGGACAGCCCTCGCCTTTCCGTCCTCGCTCGCGGAGCCTTAGGTCTCTATTTGTTGTAGAGAAAAAACAAGATTTAGAGAAATTCAGCTGCTATGTGAAATGCAACTTTTTCATAGAGAGAAAGCAATTCAGTTAGGTGGTGAAATATGTTTGCTGGCATAGAAAATGTGAAATCTCATTTGTAACCTTTGAATTTCTTAATACCAAGTAGGATGAGAGATTATTTGGCTTGTGTGTGTCAGGGCATTGCTCACTTGCTTGCTCTTATAGAGTCATGGAAAAAAAAGTTTGCAAACGCTGTATTTTTAATTAGCTAATGCTTAACAATCCCCTCTGCTTGACACATTTGGCATGGCTAATCTATACAGATTTAAAGCTTTAACAATGATTAATTTCTCTGGCAAATTTCTTTTAAAGGGATAGTTCATTCAAAAATGAAAATTTTGTCATTAACTGCTCTCCCTCATGTTGTTCCAAACCTGTAGGACTTTTTCATCTTCAGAACGCAAATTAAGACACGCAAAGAAATTGTTGAATAAGGTTGTTATCTTTGTTTTCTTTGTGCTATTTTATGGACTTTCATCAGTGTCCCTACTGCCTCTCTGGGGATTAAACGTGGTAGTTGCCATGCTGTCAGAAAGCTCTTGAATTTTATCAAAAAAGTCTTAATTTGTGTTCTGAAGATGAATGAAAGACTAAGTAAGTAATGACCCAGTAAAATTTAACTACTTTAGTGATATTTATCTTTCATTTACTCACTTTCATGCCTTTCAAAACCTGTATCACTTTATTTCTTTTGAGGAACATAGAAGGGATTTTCATTATTTACATTTATTTTCAGTATTTACAGTGAATGGGGATTGAAGCTTCAAAAAGGAGCCAAAAGTGTTATATATTTTGGTCTCTGGAAATTTCAAATATACTGTACAACAGTGTTATTTTAGTATTATTTATATACTATTATTGTATTTGTGATCCTGGACCACAAGACCAGTCTTAATGGCATGGGTATATTTGTAGCAATTGCCAAAAAAACACAGTATGGGTCAAAATTATCGTTTTTTTTTTTTTTTTTCCTTTATGCCAAAAATCAAAAGGATATTAATTAAAGATCATGTTCCATGATGATATTTTGTAAATTTCCTACTGTAAGTGTATTAGAATATATATATATATATATATATATAAGTATATTAGCATATTTTGCACCCTCATATAACAGATTTTCAAATAGTTGTATCTAGGCCAAATACTCTCCTATCCTAAACAAACCATACTTTTTAGCTTTCAGATAATTTGTGGTTTGTGGTTAAGGGTCACATTTATCAGTACTTAGAATTTTTATACATTCGTTTATTTACTACACTGTAAAAAAAAAAAAAAAAAAAACAATTTGTTGATTCAACTTAAAATAACTTGTTACCCTGCTGCCTTAATTTTAAGTTCAGTCAATTCAAATAAGTTTAGTCAACTTGAAATGTTAAGTTGTACTAAGTGACAACTTAGATATTTGTGTTTGTTAAACTTAAAAGCAAAGGTAAGTAACCCAGCTGCCTTAATTTAAGTTGAATCAACTCGAGTATCTAAGTTGTCACTTAGTGCAGCTTAACATTGCAAGTTGAATAAATGTTTTTTGAGTTGACTGAACTTAAAATTTATATCCAGCCAGGTTAACCAGCAAATTATTTAAAGTTGACTCGACAAATAGTTTTTTACAGTGTAGTGTTTTTTTTTTTTTTTTCAGGTTAGCTTTATTTTTTATTTCCAGTAAGAAAGATTTACCAGGACAGCATTTATAATTAATTTTAAGTTTATTTAATATTTATATTTGATTTCAGCTTTATTTTCTGAAACCAATTTTTATATATATATATATATATATATATATATAATTACAAATATATAAAAAATAATAATAATAATAATAATAATAATTAGAGCAACACTTTTTTTTTTTTAAACCAAAAAGCTTCAGTCCTCATTTAGTGTAATTGCACTGAAAAAGCAACCCAGGCTTTCACAGTTCTTGTGTGTTTCATTGAAGTCAGTCAGTCATGGAGAGGGTTTGTAATGAAATGAGGATTAGTAAATGATGACAGTGTTTTCATTGTGAGGTAGACTATTCCTTTAATGTTATTTATTCATAGAAAATTATAAAAGTAGATGTGATCGATTTAATAAACTGAAGTAGTGTTTTATTTTGTAGCCCTGGGCGGACATGTGGCTCTTTTGACAACGAGATCGTGATGATGAATCACGTCTACAAAGAACGGTTTCCAAAGGTAATTGAGTTTTGACATTTAAATTTTGTTTTTCATCTTGGACGTGGATGCCACGTCATGTCATCACATGTTGTTTACTTTGTTTAAATTGTGGCTGTGGGAAAATTGGCGGCCTGGTTGGTCCAAACAAAACAAGCGACAATTGTCACCTACGCAGTCTCACAGCGTTTTATCACTCTTGCAGGCAACGGCTCAGATGGAGGGGTGTTTGCTGGCAGTGATTGCAGACTACTCCCCAGACAGCGCTCCTCCCCTTGCTGATGGAGTGCTGGGCTTCATTCAACACCAGCTGGTCGAGCTCGTCCGAGACTGTCTGGAAAAGTCCAGAAAGGGGCTCATCACATCCTGCTACTTTGTGGAGCTTCAGGAAAAATTAGAAAATTTCCTACATGAGGTAGAAACATATTCCATACCTGTAATGAAGTGAAAAATTACAGATGTATTGCTTTGTTGACATTTGCATCTTATATAAAACAGTCAGTTTGCCCACACTACCAGTCAAAGTTCTTAATGTTTTTTTAATGTTTTTAAGTCTCTTCTGCTCTCCAAACCTGCATTTACTTGTTCTAAAGCACAGCAAAAACAATCACATTTTAAACATGCTGATTTGCTGTTCAAAAACATTTTATTATTATTATCAGTATTTAAAACATTTTTTTTTTTTTTTTCCCAGAATTTTTTTGATGAATAGAAAGAGCCAAAGATCAGCATTTATGCAGGGAAGGGGGGTAGAAATTATAGAAATTAATATTTTTATCTAGCAAGGATGCTTTTAAATTGATCAGAATATGATGATAAAGACATAATTTTACTAAAGATTTCTATTTCAAATAAGTGCTGTTTTTCTGAACTTTCTATTCACCAAAGAAACCTGAAGAAATTCTACTCCGCTGTTTTTAACATCATAATCATAATAATAATAATAATAATAATAATAATAATAATAATAATAATAAGTGTTTTTTTTAGCAGCAAATCAGAATATTGGAGTAATGATGCTAAAAAATCAGCTTTGTCTTTTTCAGGAATAATTACATTTTAAAATGTATTCAAATAGAAAACAGTTATTTTAAATGGAAAAAATATTTTTGCTGTACTTTGGATCAAATAAATGCAGGCTTGGTGAGCAGAAGAGACTTTAAAAGAGAGTTTTTTTTTTTTTTTTTTTTTTTTTTTTTTTTAAATCTTACTGTTCAAAAACTTTTGACTGGTATTGTAGATCCAGTTCACAACGTCACACAAGACCAGAATTATATTATTCAGTACTAGTATTTCACTGAAAAAGTTCAGTTCTTCAATATTTTTTTGGCCATGTATTAATGAAAATAATTTGTATTAAATCAACACTGTTCAAATACGCTGTAAAAAAACAATTTGTTGAGTCAACTTAAAATGATTTGTTATCCCACTGCCATAAAATTAAGTTCAGTCAACTTGAAATGTTAAATTGTATTAAGTGACAACTTAGATATTTGAGTTGATTCAACTTAAAATGTTAATGCGGCTGGGTAACAAACCCAGCTTTTAAGTTTAACAAACCAACTTCTTAGTCAGATATCTAAGATGTCACTTAGTACTTAGACACTTAGTACAATTCAAGTTAAGTTGAACATTTCAACATTTCGAGTTGACTGAACTTGAAAGAAATTAAAATTTTATGCAGCAAGATACATTACAGTAAAATATATTTATAATATTACTAAAATACTATTTCAAATAAATGCTGTTCTTTTGAGCTATTAATCAAAGTTGTGGGAGTTTGACTTGTTAACTGTGCACCATTATTTAATTGTACAGCTACTAAAGTTATCCAGACCAAAGCAATGAAAGGTTTTGTTTGGCCAGTGTTGTTGTTTGATCAATATTAGCTTCATAATACACCATGTGTAAGGCATCAATTTTTGACTTTAGCACAAATCAAATATTCAGGGTTTTTTGGCTTCCCTCTGGCACTTAGGCCAAACTGACTGTGCTTACGTGAATATCTTGACTAGGACGTGCATTTTACCACATGTGCAGTCGCATCACTGCTGGGTACATGGGTACTCTCTTCACAGAGCGTATGCACAAATCTTGTTTCTATGCCAGTTTCAAAATTAGAGAGTTTCGTACATTTGACATCCCTATTTTGCAACAACATGACTCCTCTGTAGCTCATACTGGGTGGTTTAATGCTCTCTTTCCAACTCTCAGCTGAATCACTAATACTGCCACAGCACATCTTCTTTATTAAAGCATTACTATTGAATGATTACAGTGTGAGAGGCTTATGGCTCAAGACATGAGACCCCTAAAGTCCTGAGTGATACTTTTAATAAGCACTGTTCCTGTCGTATTCGAAAATGACATTCAGCAATCTACTGTACTGAATGCGCTATCGTCGTTTGACGGAAATATGTTGTATTTATACAGGCACATGTTCCCATGTGTTTGTTTTAAAATAAACTGGCAGCTTTCATTCCTCATACCAAGCTGCTGTTGTCATGTGAAGTTTTTCTGGAAACAAGCTGAAGAGAGAGCAGCAATACTGCACGCTATCTGCAGTGTCTGTGTGCCCAGGCAGTCATGTCGACACTGGAGGGAAGGATGGTTAATTAGGGCAAGTGAGAGACTGTTTTGTCTCCCTGAGGAGCTTTTGCTTCATGCTTCTGAAGTCATGAATAGCAAATGAAGGGAAGGGGCTGATCAAATTAAGCATGAGGAAACAGGTCGTGGTGCAACAATTTCCATTTACCTTTTCAAAGTGACTTGCTTATGGCATATTTATAAACTATATATATAATTTTAAATGAATGACATTGTCAGAATGAACACTTCGAGGAAAAAGGGCGAAATTCTTCGTAGTTTTATTTAGTGTTCCATTGGAAAAAAATGCAGTCATTACAGGTTTGAAATACGATGAGGTGAATTGAAAATGACAAATATGTAATTTTTGGGTGAACTATTCCTTTAAATGACTTGTTTGTCTCAAATGTCATTAGCAGCTTGAGGGGTTTATATGGTCTTGTTCCATGATTACTTCTCTGTCCTTTCACAGTAAATTGGGTCACTTATTTCAGTAACTTTTACCATTTGAGATATGACTCATGGTAATGACTACCAAACTTTATGGAAAAATGTAGGTTGTTTTGTTTTGTGCTCATAAAGTTTATTTGCATTGGCCTGGAATGTGTTTTTTTTTTTACCCACAGGCATATGAGCGCTCTGAGAGTGAGGAAGTGACTGTAATCGCCAAACTCGTGAAGAAGATTCTCTTCATTATTTCCAGACCAGCAAGACTATTGGAATGCCTGGTAAAAAGATGATTAACACTGTGATTCCTTATTAGGAAACATTTATATTTATAGTGTAAAATCCTTACGTTCTCTTTAGGGTCTAAGAGACCCCAATACAAATTTTATTTAATATTCTGAAAAGTACATGTTTGCAGAAGGATACAGCTTTAATAATGTCTGATTACTGGATACTGATCATACAAATTCAAATTTTATGGGGGGAAAAAGTGAAAGGATTAGTTCACTTCAAGAACAGAAATTTCCTGATAACTTAGTCACCCATATGTCCTCCAAGATGTTCATGGCTTTCTTCAGTCGAAAAGAAATTAGTGTTTTTGAGGAAAACATTCCAGGATTTTTCTCCATATAGGGTACTTCAATGGAAGCCAATGGGTTGAAGGTCCAAATTGCAGTTTCAGTGCAGCTTCAAAGGGCTCTACACAATCCCAGCTGAGGAAAAAATGTCTTATCTAGCGAAAGATTGGTCATTTTCTAAAAAAAAAAAAAACCAAAAAAACTATATACTTTTTAACCAAAAATGCTCCTTGAATTAGTGTTCATAAAGTGAACGTGCGAAGAAAGTCAAACGCCCGTTACAAAAAAAGGGAAAACAACGATGTTGGACGATTTTGAAGTTGGAGGAGAAAATGAGATGGAGTATTTCACCTTTTTGAACCGAAGTACACAGACGAAGATCTAACCACGTTTGACCTTTCCAGTGCGTGAAGCTAGTGCAAGATGAGCATTTGTGGTTGAGAAGTATATAATTTTTTTTTTTTTTTTGTTTGTTTGTTTGGTTTAAGAAAATGACTGATCGTTTCAGTAGATAAGACCCTTATTCCTTGGCTGGGATCGTGTAGAACCCTTTGAAGCTGCACTAAACTGCAATTGGACATTTCAACCTTTTGATCTCCATTGAAGTATATTAAATGAAGAAAAATCCTGGAATATTTTCCTCAGAAACCTTAAACCTTAGTCTTTGACTGAAGAAAGAAAGACATGAACATCTTGGGTGACATGGGGGGTGAGTAAATTATCAGGAAATTTTTATTCTGGAAGTGAACTAATCCTTTAATTGCAAAATGAATGAAAGAACAAATAAATATTTCCAATTTCTATGAATAAATAATATAAATAAATGTGTAGTAAAGTGAAGTAAGTAAAAATCCCCCACATAAAATCTCAGTAATATGGTTTAAATTTAATTTATTGCCTAGCTAAGTTCCACAGCCTGGAACTTTAAAAACCACCTGTGCCCTATTAATCTACCTTTTGTAGTTAATTACCGAAAGGTGCGACTCAATCTAATGCTATTTATATGAAGTTGACACGTCATGTTTCTGTTAACCTTCAGGAGTTTGACCCTGAGGAGTTTTATCAACGTCTTGAAGTTGCAGAAGACCATGCAAAAATTGGCCAGGGCATCAAGACTGACATCCCCCGATACATCATCAGTCAACTGGGTCTCACCCGAGACCCCCTGGAGGGTATAATTATGATTTATCTAGCACCACACCCTTAAATTATATGTTTTTGTCACATGTTGTAAAAGGTAATTAAATGTTAGCCTTAGGCAAAAAGGTGATTGATTATTCTCTTGTCTTTGGGTTCAGACATGGTGCAGCTTGAGCACAACAGATCAGGCAGCCCAAGCCGAGAACTGGATGACACTACAGAGGTAAGAAAATAAACCAAGGCTTGACAAAACCAAGGCTTGACAAAAATCTTAAAATGACTCACTGTTTCTCTACACTGCTTTTCTTTCCAAGCGGTTCAAGCTCTAAATTTCTTGCTGACCCAAAACCTTTGAATGGTATTGTATGCATATACAGTTAAAACCTAAAGTTTACATACACCTTGCAGAATTCTGCAAAATGTTAATTATTTTGCAAAGATAAGAGGGATCGTAAAAAATGCATGTTTTTAATTTTTTTTTTTATTTAGTACTGATCTGAATAAGGTGTTTCACATAAAAGACATTTACATATAGTCCACAAGAGAAAATAATAGTTGAATTTATAAAAATGACTCCGTTCAAAAGTTTACATTCGCTTGAGTCTTAATACTGTGTTGTTACCCGAATGATCCACAGCTGTGTTTTTTTGTTTGGTGATAGTTGTTCATGAGTCCCTTGTTTGTCCTGAACAGTTAAACTGCCTGCTGTTCTTCAGGAAAGTCCTTCAGGTCCTACAATTTCTTTGGTTTTTCAGCATTTTTGTGTGTTTGAACCCTTTCCAGCGATGACTGTATGATTTTGAGATCAGTCTTTTCACACTAAGAACAACTGAGGGACTCATATGCAACTATTACAGAAGGTTCAAACTTTCACTGATGCTCCAGAAGGAAAAACAATGCATTAAGAGCTGGGGGGTGAAAACTTTTGAACTGAATGAAGATGTGTACATTTATTTTGCCTAAATATCATATATATATTTTTTTTATTTAGTACTGCCCTTCAGAAGCTACAAAAGATACTTGCATGTTTCCCAGAAGACAAAATAGGATAAATTTACCCTGATCTTTACTCCTATTTTGGTAAAATAATGAACTTTTTGCAGATTCTGCAAGGTGTATGTAAACGTCTGGTTTCAACTGTATATGTTAAGTTGGCTTAACTGTTATTTGTGTAGAAAAAAAAACAGAGTTTATGATCTAGATCTGATCTAGATCTCACTTTATAGCTTGTGACTTACGAATTTCACTCAAATAGATATTGTTGTGTTCTTGAGAGTTTTCTCTGTTACATTTTGTGCCCTAGAATCGTCCTGGAACCACAACCCCTCGAAGAAAACCTCTGGAAAGAGACTTTGAGACTATAAAGCTCATCAGCAATGGGGCTTATGGGTGAGCTCACACTTATTGCTTTTTTCTTTGAAGAAGGAATAGACCGTTTTCTAATTACATGAATTTAGGTCACCAGTTGACGAAAGGCTGGAATACGCTATATAACTTTTTGTAGAATTTTTGCCTCCGTTTGCATTCTGGAGAGGTTGACGCTAGTTGTGGAAAGATAGATCAAGTCTCCAGATTTTGGGCAGTCAGAGATGACAGTTTTTACATAAAATTACATGGTTTATGATGGGCCAAGACACTCTGTTTTTTAGCTTCAGACTGTGATCCCATGCAGTCAGGAGATATTAAACTTGGTTGATATTTCGAGACAATTTTAGGTAACATATTGACAATAAGGATTGCCCGATGGTTTAGGGCCAGTGTGAAAGACGCTAGGGACAGTTGACTGATTTCTCACTGGCTTGATACATAACTTTGTTTTAAAAAGTGGGTGGGGCATTTTTCTTTTCTTTCTTTCTTTTTTTTTTTATTTTTTTATTTTTGGTGTTTTTCCCTCTTATTAAAATCAGAGTGATGACATCACCGTTTCACTAAATGTACAGATTGGCTGTACACACGAAAACATAAAGGTGTCGTTTTCAGATTTATCCAATCTGGGACCCAGTTTAAAAAAATAACAGTTCAGGCTCCCAAAATGCGGGATTCATCTGGACAAAATGCGATACGATACAAAATATTTACATGTTTAGCTACACGTGTCCCCGGGACCTTAGTTAAGAGTAATGAGAGATTTTTCTCTCTTTTGTTGTTTGATTAACAAGAATGACGGACAGCAGAATTATTAGACTGCTGTCACTTTAAGAGCTGCCCAGATCCATTATACTGTTACACATGTGTTTTCAATTACATGTTCCTTTAAATGATAATGAGCTCTGCTCACCCTGCCCCTCTCTTCTGTGGGGTGACGAGCCGGTCTGTTTACGTTAGCCGTTAAACTTGCTAACTGACTGCGTCGAAAGCCTAGTCAGCTGACTTGCTGCCTCGCTGCCCTATCAGGCAGTGGCTTCGAAGGCTGCGAAGGCAACTCAAACAGTTTCGGACAGACTTCAGAGGCAGCGTAACGTGAAGTTGTTGCTAGGTTACGTAACGGTTAAGTTGTACATTTTGTAGAAAAACGATCTTAAACAGTTCTGTATAAATGATTTAATAATACATAAAGACCTCAATGTCATTGTCATTGAAGGTCTGTGCGTCAGAAAAGACTGCAGAGAATGGCATTTTTTGCTTAAAAAAATTAAAGCATTGTTGCAAGTAATATTGCAGAACATTGTTATTAGTGACTGTTTCGTTATTATTGGTAGTATTTTGTAAATATTATTCTTGTTCAGGGTTGTGGGAAATTGGCAGCGAAGGATACATTTATGCTGCCTTCAAAATTTGATCAAAAGAAGGTACCTCTGGAGACAGCAAGTGAAGCAGAATTTGAATTCAAACGTTCCTTGATGCCTTCCTGCCTTGGGAATGCTGCCTCCGAAGGCAGCATTTTAGAACTTTCGGACGCAGCCATAATTAAGAAAAACGATTTGCAAAGATGCATAACACTTATACTCACTTCTGCTGTAGGTGAAGCTGCATCACGAATGATTTTCATGAACATAGACGCATTTATGTAGATCACCATTTCCTTCTAAAACGAAAGTAACGTTAATCCTCTGTGTCTAAAGTGGCTCAGATGTCGGGAGTAAATGATGACTTTAGTGATCATTATTACATCCAACAACAGAACACTTCAATCGCTCAATCAGAGACATTGTTGTCTTCCCCTGCTACGGAGTAGACACGATGGTGTCGGAGTCGGACTGTTAAAGCTCAGTCAGGGTGGGTCTAAGGTAAGACTCGAGCCTTTTGGAGTCCAGGGACAGTTCATGGAAGTATCACTGACTCGAAAGGGATATTCAGTATTTGTATGTGTTTTTAAGTCTTGTCCAGTAGGCTATTTGAAAGCTGACAGGTTTATGTGCGCACACACTTAAAGCACGCTCACCGAACGCGCCTCTCAGTCAGTGTGCGAATGCCGAGTTCTCTTTCACTTAAATTCTATTAGGTTTTATTATTGCGTCACACATGCTCGTCTTGGAGACTGTTCATGTAAATGCAGGTGGTTTTGTCCTAAGTAAACCTGAGCAGTTGGGAGAAATACTGATGCGTCAAAATATTTGGTCTGTGCATCAGATCTTAAAGCGACAGCAGCGTAAACCTACAGCTGTGACGGCATCATAAATAGTAATCAAACAACAAAAGAAAAAGAGAAAATCACCCACTGTTCTTGACTGAATCATTTATTAACTTTATTTTAGAATCATCTTTAATTTATACAGTAAAAATTTTGCAGTGTTTTATTTTTGCATGTGTTACTTCATGAAATGTCTGTAGTAGGCTATTTCTGTAGTAGCCTTTAGATAGAGTCCGAAGATCTGAAAAAAAAAACAACTAAAAATCTATTTTTAAAAAAAAATCTATTTTTATAAATACTATTTCATTTGTATTTTTGATTAATATATTTATCCATCCTTTTGCTTGTAAGTAATACTTGGAGTGTTTACTCGCCTTCAGTAAGCTTAAGAAGGTTTTACTACTTACATTAGTTTTGCTGTATTGAAATTTGTATTATTTTTTTAAACATGGTGGCAGTTTATAGCTTCAAAGAAAAAAAATAATTTTTCAAAGAAAAGCAATAGTGTTTATGGGCCCAAAACCACCTTGGGTGTGCATGATTTTCTAATAATTCAGTGGCCCGTCATAAATTATTTCTTATGTAATGTAATTTATTGTAATTAATATAACTATAAATGCATTCAAAAATAAAACAAGTGTGAGTTAGGTTGTAAAGACTAGGTTTATCCCTCACAGCCTTGAAAAATATTCAAAATGCGCTCTCTAAGGTCTAACCATTAGACCAGAGGTGGCGAACTCCGGTCCTGGAGATCCGCGGCCCTGCAGAGTTCAGCTCCAACCCGAATTAAGACTCACCTGCCTGTTGCTTCCTAGTAACCTTTCAGACCTTGATTAGCTTGTTCAGGTGCGTTTGATTAGGGTTGAAGCAAAACTATGCAGGGCTGCGGCTCTCCAGGACCAACGTTCATCACCCCTGCATTAGACCATTGTCATATACAACCCAAAACACACACAGCCACATTCAGAGATGAGAGTAAGAGGTGCGTTTTCTCCTCTTAAGGGCCCATTCACCAAGATACCTACTCCTTTACTCTCACCCTTGAAATTATACATTTACTATAACGATGAATAAAGTCAAGTCCCGCCCTATAATTTTTACATTCTAAAACCTGTTTCATTCCGAAATATGTCACAACACATAAGTCAACCATAACTTCTGTTGCATGACTTTGTTTGCTAAGCAGAGCATGGACAGTAATTATAAGATGGCGTGAAATCAAAAATCGAAATGGCAGGATCCAAAAGAGGTTTGGTTTTATTACATTTCAACTGACATTGCGTTTTTCTAGTTGTAAAGGTTAAAAACAGGTGCGCCCAAACTTGGGCCTGCTCCTTGGTTTAGCTCCAACTTGCCTCAACACACCTGCCAGGGGGTTTCTAGTATGCCTAGTAAGAGCTTGATTAGCTGGTTCAGGTGTATCTAATTGGGGCTGGAGCTAAACTCTATAGGACACTGGCGCCCCAGGACCAAGTTTGGGCCCTTTGGGACTCGGACTTGAGTCCGACTCTGCCTATTTTAGACTTGGACTCGTCTCGGACTCGATTGGTTAAAGACTTGGACTCGACTTAGGTGGACTCGAACCCGACGCTACCAAAATCTCCAGCAGTTGACAAAGTTTTTAATGGTTAATCAGGTCTACCACTATATATCGCCCACCCCTAAATGCTTTTTTTTTTTTTTTAGAATACAAGATAACATGGGTCAAAAATGATGCTAGCATCAACTATTTTATTGTTTGTGGCAGGGCAAGTGAAAATATGAGCCACTAGGCTGACTGGTCAAGTGCTAAAAATCCTTAGCGTTGAGCCCTGATATTGTTTTCATCTGTCTTTGTTGTGTTTGAAATTACTTAAACGTTTGGTAGTGTGATTATCTGTCATTTAGTATTTGATGCCCAGTTTCTCTCTATTTTCGAACACGTTACAAAGGCAACAAGTGTCAGATTTTAAAAGTTGTATAGTGTATTCTTGCCTTAAAGGAGAACTTCCAGAACAACAATTTACAGCTAATGTACTCACCCCCTTGTCATCCAAGATGTTCATGTCTTTCTTTCTTCAGTTGTAAAGAAATTATGCTTTTTAAGGAAAACATTTCAGGATTTTTCTCCATATAATGGACTGATATGGTGCCCCAAGTTTGAACTTCCAAAATGCAGTTTAAATGCGTCTTCAAACGATCCCGGATGCGGTTGTTAATGATCCCAGCCGAGGAAGGAAGGGTCTTATCTAGCGAAACGTTGGAAAAGTATATAAATTGTTATTTTTATGAAAATAACTGATCGTTTCGCTAGATAAGACCGTTCTTCCTCGTCTGGGATTGTTTACAACCGCATTTGGGATCGTTTGAAGCCGCATTTAAACTGCATTTTGGAAGTTCAAACTCAGGACACTATATCAGAAATATCCTGAAATGTTTTCCTTAAAAAACATAATTTCTTTACGACTGAAGACAGAAAGACATGAACATTTTGAATGACAAGGGGATGAGTACATTATCTGTAAATTGTTGTTCTGGAAGTGGACTTCTCCTTTTAAGAATATCAGTAAACTTTGATCCTGATCCGAGCGTTGACTTCTAGGGCCGTGTACCTGGTAAGGCATCGCGGGACAAGACAGCGGTTTGCCATGAAGAAGATCAACCGGCAGAACTTGATCTTGAGAAACCAGATTCAGCAGGTGTTTGTGGAACGAGACATCCTAACGTTTGCAGAGAACCCTTTTGTGGTCAGCATGTTCTGCTCCTTTGAGACACGACGGCACCTCTGCATGGTCATGGAGTATGTGGAGGGTGAGTCAGAGGAGTGATGTGTTGTTGCAAATATGTTTCTTGACCTAATCTTATGACACGCACATGTGTCATTTCTCGTGTGTGCTGTTGTGAGTCTGCAGCTGTAATGTGTTAACATGAAATTGTCTTTGCAGGTGGAGACTGTGCAAATTTGCTGAAGAATATGGGTCCCTTGCCGGTGGACATGGCCAGAATGTACTTTGCAGAGACGGTTCTGGCACTAGAGTATCTTCATAATTATGGTATTGTGCACAGGGATCTCAAACCTGACAAGTAAGAGCTGCTCTGTGATGTAATCCTGCAGTTACGCATGACTCCACATCCTGCAAATATTGCATTCGCTGTGTTTGTTTCCTGTCTGCAGCTTGCTCATTACATCAATGGGGCACATTAAACTGACTGACTTTGGTCTGTCTAAAATCGGTTTAATGAACATGACCACAAACCTGTATGAAGAACACATGGAGAAAGACACAAGAGAGTTCATTGATAAACAGGTCAGTCTACCTGTACATTTAGCACACCAAATACTGTACTACTTTTAAGTGTTCACATTAAAGGAGTAGTTTTGTA